>PVJX010003776.1:0-102358 GCA_004027295.1 Dolichotis patagonum
ATTCCTTAATTTTGGGCATCAGGTATTTTGTCTCAGCAATGAGAGAAAAGTAACCAACACAAGGATGTAGGGCCTATTTGAGTGTGCTTTGGAAGGTGTATCTCCTTCCCTGGCTTCTCCCTTCTCTCTCTGCTGCCTGGACATGATGGGATTAGCAGCTTTCCTCTTCCATGCCTTTAGTTGTTTCTGCTTTAGGGTCAACCAACCAACCCTCTGAAAACCATAAGCAAAAATAAACTTCTGCTTTAAGTTATAGGTGTCAGGTATTTTGTTCCAGAGCTGGGAAAGTTTGTTGATACAAGAGCCTTTCTCCACCTGCCGTGATAACAGGGAGGAGGTTCAGTAGATTGGTAAAAGGCTTAGGGTTTGTACTTCAGATAATCAAATCTAAATATAAAGTTTACCACTTCCTAAATCTATGACCTTGAACAAATCACTGAAGCCTTCTGAGCCTCAATTTCTTCATTAATGTTAGAGGAGTGTGGATCCTTACTATATCATTTCACCCAAGTATGTGCTATGGGTTTTCCTTTTTTAGATTAAGTCACACTTTATTTTATCAAGCACCCTATCCTGTTTGGAATGGGCAAGTGTCCTGGGGTGTCCACATGGACGCTTTCAGATAGAGTTCTGCAACAGAGACATCCTTCTCTTGATTATGCTAAATATAATACTCAATAATACTCAAGAAAATTCTTGTTTGCCCACATGGAGAACATCTACCAATGCTTTATCATGTGGTGATAAAATAAACTCCCATCAATGGCAAGAGGCATGGAAATACTTGGAAGTGTTGGCTTGGATTCTACCAGATGCTGGACACAAACCAAGTTCAGCTGTTTTTCACTGAAGAAGCCACAGGTGTCTGCCTGGCTCTGAGTCTATTTCTTTCAATGCCCCCATTCCCATCTCTTCCAAGGGCTTTGTGTTGGTTACTTTTCTCTCATTGCTGAGACAAAATATCCAACACCCAAAATTAAGGAAAGAAAGGTTTATTTAGGTCATGGTTTGTGGAGGTTTCAGTCCATAATTAGCTGGCTTCAAAGCAGGGTGCATGGCACAAAGGCAACACTTCAGATTGGCAGAAGACAGGAAAAGCAGCAACAGCAAAAAACATGGGGGAGAGAAAGCCCCTTTCCCCACTTTATATTGTAAGCAGGATACCACCCCCAGGGCTAGTATAGCACTCACAACATCTTCCTGCCCTCCTCTTGCACAGGTTGAAGATGTTTAAAAAGTAAGGACTCTGGCTCCCAACTGAGTTGCTTAGCTAAACTTTAAATTTCTCAAATTGATACAGTGTATAAACCATTACCTTGTCAACTTGGCAACCAGACACATTTCTTTAAATGGGTCTCCAGATATATAAAGACATGTTTATTCTTCACAACTTGAACATTATAACACAGGTTTAACAATCCTTATGAACCAGTATTAAGTCTGTCAAATATATATATATATATATATATATATATATAGTTTTGTTTTGTTGATACCAGGAATTGAACTCAGAACCTCGCACTTACAAGGCAGGTGCTTATGCCACTGAACTAAATCCCCAACTCATCATTATATTACGTTAGAATTAAAACATTTTGTCTTAGGCTCCCTGAAGACTCATGTACATTCCTTTAAGCAAAAAGCATTTAGTACGTTGGCAAGAGTTGCCAACATTCTAACAGTTTTAGCATTGCTGAAAAGCGCAAATCCCAAGTCTCCTTTGAGATTTAAGGAAACTCTTAGCTGCAAGCCCCTGTGCAAATGAAAACAAAGTTAAACACTTCCAACATCCAATGGCACCAGATAAACATTTTCATTCCAAAAGTTACAAACAGGGGAATACAAAGAATTGGGACCAAAGCAAGTCCAAACTCCAGCAGAGCAAACATTAAGTCCTATAGTTCCACATGGAACATCTGAAGCAATCTGTGGCAAATTGTGAGCTCCAAAGGGCTTGTATGATTCCACCTCTATGGCGCTTCTGGTGGTTATAGCTCCCACAGCTTCTTTCTTGAGCTAGCTTTGCTCCCTCCTTGCAGGTTTCCTTAGATGATCCATGTTTCTGGCTTTTCCAAATGTCTGGGTTCTCCACTGCACCTTTGGCTTCACACTGCCCTCTCAGGAGCACACAGCCTGGCCTCCCAGGCATCCTGAAACCGGGGTGCAAGCCATCTCAACCTCATAACTCTTGCATTTTGTATGCACCTAAAACTTGTGCCAAGTGGATGATGCTCAGGTCTGCTGCCACTTGGAGCAGTACTGGGGTTTCCTTTCTTTTGGCAGTAGGGGCCAAGGGTCTGGATCACAGGGCACTCTGAATCCAATTCTGAGGAACAGATTTTCTATGCTGCTGCAGTTCTGGATCATGGTGCTCTGTGGCGTTTTCCTCAAAGCAAAGTTTTTTTCCACTTTTGCAGCTTTGAGGCTGCAAAGGCTGAAGAACTGCTGCTTTTTGTGATGCCTTTAGGTCATCTTTTCTATTCTGCTGTTCCTTCTCAACAATTGAGATTTCCTCAGCTCTGTCTTTTCAGTCCACATCTTGATTGGCCCTTCCTTTCTGTCCAGACTCACAATGTTTTAAATCATACTGCTGGGCTCTTTGCTCTTGATTTACAACATAAATCTGGCTAAAAGCCCCCAACAATAGCCATGCCACAATATTCAACTGCCTTGAAATTTCTTCTGCCAGATTAATTAGCCCACTGCCCTTAATCTCAATCTCAAGTGAAATCTCTGAACAGGAGCAAAATACAAACAAACTTTCCACCAAGCCATAACACACATCATCTAAAGTCCAACAACCAATCTGTTTTGTCTTATTTAATTAATACATGAAGGTATGGACAGCTATTTTGAACAGAACAAGAGACATTATGGTAGCCATTGTTGATTTTCCTATTGTCTGGTTTTGAAGGCCTGTAATGCCTTCATTATTGTTTTGATCAGTTTTATGCTATTTTGTTCTGTATGAATTCATTGTGTGTGAAGATATAGACAACTATTTAGAAGAAAACAAGAGACATTATGGTAAACACTGTTGATCTCCTGTTGTCTTGCTTTGAAATCCTGTGTCACTTATGTTGTTGTCTTCCGACCTGCTTTGTTCTGTTTTGTTTTACCTTCTTTAAAATAAAAAAAAATCCCAACAACCAATCCAATCCTTCTTCCCAGCAGAACCCTCCTGAGCTTGGTCTTTACTGCAGCTCACAGTGAGAAACAGTTTGAAGTGGGCACTGGAGAATGACCTTCCCACCTTGCTTCGTGCTGCTCCATGGTACAGGAATCTCCTGGGCACAAGTCCCTGACTTTTCTCAGCCTCTTCACTCTTTCCTCTTTCCATGAAGCAGGGATCATGTCATCAATTGGCAAGCTTGGGAGAACAAAAGATCAAGTGTGTCCCAGCAGCATTTTTAGTTTTCTTTTCTCTTCTCTTTTGGGATATAACTTCCTGAAAAGTAGACATTCTGTTTGTCTTTCCATGTCCTGATTTCATGGTGCTGTCTCCCTTTTCTGCCCACTGAGGGAGCCCTGTGCTTTTTTTAGTACTGTCTGGGTAAGAATTTATGAGTATTAAGCAGCTCTTTTATCTAATAGATCAAAGGCTAACCTGTCTACCTTTCTCAGCAATTTTTACAGGTCAGAAAGGCTCTGTCAAGCTGTTTTTCTGCCTCCTAGCTCTAACTCAGTTGATTTTGAACTTAGAGAACAGAAGTGCTATTTTTTTTTTCATTCTCCTCCAAAACCATGAGAAATTCAGAAGCAGAATGACTCTTGACATTCAGTTTTCTGCCTCGTGCAAAGTTTCTGATATTCCCAATTCTTTAGGAAAGGATCTTCGTTTGGTGGCACTCTGGGAATGAAAGACAGGAGATGACTGTCCCAAAGTTCCAGGGTGAGGAGGCTGAGAAAACCCAGGCACCTGCGCCTGGGCAACGCCAGTGCCGTGGAACAACACGAAGTGAGGCAGGAAAGTCATTCTCCAATGCCCACTTCAAGGCTTCTCTCCCTGTGAGCCACTCTCATCACAGTGTTTAAATTTGCATCCTTTGATCAAGTGTAAAAACATTTGTGTAATGTTTTACTTAACAAATAGTTATTCAGAGCATGCTATGTGCCAGGATGTGTTCTAAATGCTGAGGAGACAACAGTGGGGGAAAAAAATCAGAACTTCTTCCTTCACAGAACAGTCCATGGGATACATAGACACATTTGTGATTGAACTTCAGGTAGTCACAGATATGTCACGAGAAGTCCACCAGGGTAAAAAGCCAGAGAGGAGTGATGAGTTCTATCCCTTCACTCCAAGCTCAGACCAGTAATGTAATTGAGTGAGGTGAGAAACAAGACCAAGAGATTGGTGAGCACGTGGCCAACTAGAAACTGTGCTGTCTACAGGAGAAAGCCACTATTTAGCCTCAGACCACTGAGGCTAATATGGAGCCAATATCCCTGGATCTTCTCATTATAGAAGAAAAGCCAGCACCTAGACTTTATATCAAATCATCCAGCTGTGAAGTGTTGGAAAATACTCTTAAAACATTTTTAACATTTTGTAGCTCTAATACATTTTGTCTGAGGAAATATTCGGCCGTGGTCACCAGTTAGTAATTTTTCCTGCACTAATGATTCTCAGCCTTGTTTGCGTATTGGGTTCACTGAAGAGATTTTCAAAAAATGTCAATACTTGGGCACCACCTGAGATCAATTAAGTCAAAATACAGAACATGAGGCCTGAACATTTTTCAAAACCTGATCTTACCCTGTTGATGCTTATTCTCATTATGAAGTGTCAGTTTCTATCAGACCAACTTTATTTCCTCAAAATCTCTCAAAAAGATACCTATGTGAAGGCATCGGAGAGCTAAATCAGCAGAGAAACCAGAACTTCAGCAATTAAAACACTTAGTAAAGTGATCTTCAATAAGGTTGTGATTTTCTATTTGATTCACTTGCAGTTTTATAAATAGCAAATGGTGAAAATGCTGAATACTGAACCAGGTACGGTGGCATACTTTTCTAATCCCAGTACTCAGGAGGCTGAGGCAGGAAGATGACGCATTTAGCCTGAACTACAAAGCAAGCTTGAAGTCTCAAAAACAAGCCAGTAAATAAATAAAAATGTGGACCTATGAATAAATCATGACTTGAGAAGCTAGAGTTCTCACAAACCTTAGGGTTCTGGAAGGGTAAAAGTTAGTGTTTAGAGCCATCTGAAAAAAATAAAGAAGAAAGAAAAATAAGAAGGCAGAAAATATCCAAGCTTTCAGCTGAGATACAGGCATTATCTCAACTCAGGAGGAGGACTGCCACAAGTTGAAGGCTAGCCTGGGCTATTTAGTGAGTTCAAGTCCAGCCTGAACTACGTACCAAAGCCTTGTTTCAAAACAAGCAAACAAAGAAACACAAACACATTAAGATTGACAACAGAGATGAAAAAAATAATAAATGTACCTGGAAAAGGACATGTAGGGAGGCTTCTGATATTGGTATTACTTTTTTTTTTAATCTGGATGATTACAGAGGTATGCCTACTCTGTGAAAATCTTGAAGGGTTTTTCCATCTCAAAATTTTATTTTTAATCTTACATATCAAAGACCTCCATGTAATTTGAATGCATAGCAGGGTTTCAACATTTGCCTAATTTTCTGTATCATCCATACCACTGGGCACAGCGGTTGACACTTGGAGCTCCAGTTACTGGGCAGCCTGAGGCAGGAGGATCACTTGAGCCCAGAAATCCAGGGCTGTAGTGTTATATGCCAATCAGCTGTGTACACCAACCTTGGCTTCAGGACGTTGACCTGTTTGCTCTGAGGAGGAAACCACAGGCCGTTGAGGGAGGGGTGAAGCAGCCCAGGTCCCAAATGGAGCAGGTCAAAACTCCCAAGTCACAAGTACCTTCAGAACCCAGCAGAGGACAACCGAGACTCCAACATCATTATTTTCACTGGGTCATATAGAGCAATTCTCATTCTTCCGCTCCATCCTATTTTATTTATTTGCTTGTTTAGCTAAACCTCTTCCTGTTTGATTACTCTCAAGAAACCTCTGCTTTTATTGCTAAACAGTCAGAGTCAATGTGTTTCCCAAAATCAAAGATGAGCTTTCTCCCCTTTAATGGATTTCTGCCACCTCTCCAAACCAACAAGCTAAAACCACAGCAATGCATCTTTTCTTCCTACTTCGCATGCAAAGTTCTTAGCACAATGACTAGCACACAACACATATCCAAAAAATGTGGGAGGAAGACATGAGATCAGGAAACTGGAGAAACACAACCAAAGGCCTGGAGCCAGAAAGAGTGGATCAAATTTAAGAACTGACGGAAACAGACTGCAGAGGGAGGGGAAGCTGTGCTGGGGGGCAGCATGGGGGGGCATGCTTGGCTACCCCGGGAACTCAAGCAGTGGTGAAAAGTGACCCTAGTTACCCACCTGCATTGAGGGCTAGAGATGGATAAGGGACCCCAGAACTGTGGGGCACTGCAGCTAGTTCTTAAAGGGTGCACTCTATTTGCACAACTTTGCATGAAAAGCATGTATAAGGGGCCAAGCCTTGGTTCTGTCTCTGTTCCACCCTTCCTGTTCACGGGCTGATTGTCTGAAGTCTCAGACAGAGGCTTCTTGGGCACCCCAGTCGCTGTGCTCTCCTCTACCCCAGAACACACACGTAAACAGTAGCTTTCCAAGCTTCCTTGCATTTGGACCTCTGCGCAGTAGAGTAGAAGCAGAAGAGACACAAACCCCTGGACAGGCCCAGCCCATAGAAAGCTCCCCTACGCGATATGGTCACTCTTTCCCCTTCTGCATGGGGAGGACACCTGTAGCTCAGGACAGAGTGAAGTCTCAGGATGAAGTAGCTTGAATAACTGCAGAGGTCCCGCACTCTGCCTATCACTAAGCAAGAAAAGGCTTGCATTAAAAGGCTGGGCTGTGTGCTGCTGTGTTAGACGCTCCTGTTGAGTGCAGAGACCACTGTCCACGTCTTGCTTATGTTGATTTCTCCCCCTGGCCTCTCGGTATCTGGTGGCACCAAGTCTTGCATGTCTAAGTTAGTCTGACCTTTGAAGAAACCTAGGATCTCTGACTAATCCCCTTCTCTTTTTATACCTATAGAGTAACCCATCAAGCATAAAACCAGAGGAGCTAGGTTAAAAGAGAGTGGAAATCCACTCCCGAAATATTTGGTAGGCCTTCTGGACAAGCAGTTCCACTCAGGAATTTAACTTGAGGAGATTAATCAGCAGAAGCAAGGAAAAACTCATTGAAGCACTAATCGTACAAACAAAATGATTAGAATCTGCCTAAATACTCAGTAATGGAGGAAATTTTAGTAAATTATGATTGATTCACTCCACTAAATATTAGGAAGTAATTAAACATGACAATTAGAAAGTCTATATAACAAGATGGGAAAATTTATTAATGTACTGTTAAGTGCTGAGAGCAGAATATAAAAATGTGTTTTCACAATAGCACTACATAAAATTATGCAATTAGACAACAAAAAAGATGTAGGAAAACAACTTGATTTGTCAAGGTACTTAAAATGTGGATGTGCTTTCTCTTTAATTTTGATATCTACTAATGCATTTATGATGTTTTTATGAATAAAATTAAATGTTTTCCTGAAATGGTATTATTTATGGGTTAACAGTACAATTATCAAATCAAAGTAATTTATGGGGCCTTTGTTTCCACATAGATATTTACATTTTGAAGACAGGAGTTTAGGGACTCAGATTTTCAAGTTGATAGAAGACAGGGATAGATCTTTGGGTAGGGAGACCTGCCTTTTCTATTTCTAGTTCCCAGAACTAAAGGACAATTTGAAAGCTGGGTATATATGCCTGTAATCTCAAATACTTGGAAGGCTGAGGCAGAAAGATGGTTAAGTCTGCAGTCAGCTTGGGAAGCTTAGGGAGACCCATCCCCAAAATTAGAGAGGGCTGGGGATGTAGCTCAGTAGCAAAGCACTTGCTTAGCAAGCTCTTATAACACACACACACACACACGCACGCACGCACGCACGCACACGCACACACATACACTATAATTTTGAGTCTTGGGCAAAAATAAGATTCAAGAATCATCAGAAGGTTGTTTTGTTTTCTTTTGTTTTGTTTTGCTTTGTTTGAAGAATCAACAGTTTTCCCCAGTTAACTCAGTCAACATTCAATAATGCAAAGTTCTGAATTCTCAGATTGACTAGTAAGCCATTTCAATACTAGGTATTTTTGACCAATCAGGAAAACATAAACACCCTTCTAGGAAAAAGAAGAAGAAGAAGAAGAAGAAGAAGAAGAAGAAGGAGGAGGAGGAGGAGGAGGAGGAGGAGGAGGAGGAGGGGAAGTAGAAGGGATTTTGTTGAGGGAATATGATGCTTACTAAATTGAAAAGGGTCAAAGGAGCAAAAGTCAAGGAAATTCAGGTGTGGTTTTCAGACTTAACTGTTAAGTTCCATGGACAGTAGGCCCCAGCAGCCAGACAACACTAACCTTGATCAAAGCTGGCTGAAGCCCCAGTGAGGCAAGTCACAGAGGAAAGACCCAATCTCCAAAATGCTTCCCATCCCCTCAGCAGCAACAAAGGAGCAATGCAGTAGTGTCTACCTCTTTTCCACATTCCAAATCTTGCAAGATCACCACAGTGGTTGGGAGAATGTAACACAGAACCCTGGTGAGGAGTTCTGGGATAGGGAGTCCTCAAGTTTCCTGTCTTCACAATACAGGGGAGAGAAGTTAAGATGGGGAATGATGTTGCCTCGCCTACAGAAAATCAGAGGCAGAAATCATCTCTAATCCATGTCAACGTAAGCTTTCTTGACACTTAGGACTTTAAAATAAAGCCCATTTACTTAGGTCCAGTTTTCAGACAGGAGACACGGTGTATTCCTTCCACGCTCATCCCCTCCCATGACTGCAAGGCGGAGCCCATGGTCAGGACTTCTATGGCCTTTTGTTCCACTCATGCAACAGAGAGTGGCTGCAAAGACAGTTGCTCTTCTCTGGATGTGCCCTAGCTAGCTGGTCCCGCTGGGCTCTCTTATGTCACCTGAGGACTTGATTGGTCTGACCATCATCTCTCAGACATACCAGCCACAGTGACCCCACTCCTGGCTTGACAAAGGACAAGTGGGATGTGTTTTTGAACCCCCACTTTTAAAATTCATAGATTGGGAGGGTCTATATCAGCCTGGTCAATGCACGACCCAGGCTGTGCGTGGAGATGATGGACATGGTCCCAGATTGTCATTTTATTATCTTTGACTTCTTACTAGGAATATACAGATGATTTACTACTAAAAATAAAACAAGGCCATCATAACATTCCTGAGAGCTTTATTTATACAAAGTATACCACTAAGTGCTGTGCATATGCTTTATCTCATTCACTTGGGAAAATGTCCTAAAGCAGGTACCATCCTTATATTTGTTTAATAAAACTAAAGATTGAATCATTTGCCCAAGATCCTACAGCAAATAGTAATAGTAGAGCCAGTTTAGAATTGCGTTGATCTTCTCTGCTTAACAGGACTTTTCCACTTACATTTGCCTGGCCAGGGGCTTTCCAAAGTATAATGCAATAAAATACAATTAATTTTTACTAATGCTAGTGAATAATACACTCATGAAAAAATTGATAACAGGATACCAATATAAGGTGCTGCAGTAAGATGTTTTTGTGCGTGTTGTGGGAGAGAAATGGTTCCTAAGGTCATTTTATGCTATTCTAGACCAGGAATTCCAGTAAGTAGACAAGACCCTAGACTCCAGCCAGCCGGTGGTAAGTACAAGAAGAGTGATAAACTTCATGCCCTTGACTCCTCCCAGATGCAACAGATCTTGAGAAGGGTTCCTAAAAACGGTCTAGAAATGGAGAGGCTGAATCACAGAGTCTGCCCAGTGCAGCTTTTCGTGTCCCTAATCTTTGGTTGCTCATCAGCTATCGCTGAAGGGTGAGCATGGTGGGGTGCATTCCTATATTCTCCTCCTCGCTCCGCTCACATGCACACAGGAATGCTCCCTCTCAGCCTTCAAGGCGGGCTGGCCCAAAACTTGGGACAGGAGGCTGTGCATTGCACAACACCAGGAGGTGATATTCATATCCCAGATTATAGGCTTGACCAAATGATTCCAGAGAGGCATTGTGATGGCCATGCAGTCCCATAAAAGCATCTGTTCTTCTCAGTTGCCTGGGGCCACTCCTCATGGATGAGTCCATAATCTTTCCTGCGACTGCACCCACAGAGCACACAACGGCATTCCAAGGGGAACTCTGCAACAGCACCTGGCTACTCCCGTGTTCCAGGAGAAAGAATGAAAGGCAATTTGACCTTCTCCCTCATACTGGGAGGTGGAAGAACAGGTCACAGTAAAACCCTAGGAAGACGGCATTGTGTAGAGTGGCCTGTACCTGAACCTGTCAGGTCAAATGATAGGCAAGAAATGGCACTTGCTCTTCCTTACTTGAAAATGAGGCAGTTTCCGGGAGCTGAAACATGTTCCAACAACACATCCTTGGAAAAGCAACCAGCGGTGTTGATGATGGGCTCAACTCCTGGTGGCTGCTTGGGCTGATGATGGGGGCAAAAGCAGAGTTAGATTTCATGCCCTCAAGGCCTGCATTGAGACCAAGAGGAATATTTACCTCAAGTTCAAGGCCGCGGAGTATCTTCCCAAGGGAAGAAAAAGATAAGACTTGGAGTACCTGGTGTGACAGACAGAGGAAGTCAGAAGACAATGCAGGAAGACAAGGGGAGAAGGCAGGGTGGGAGCAGGGACCCAGCCATCACCGGGCACAGCGTGAACTCTGTTAGGAAAGGAGGAAACAGGAGCCACCAGGGGGTGTGAGTTCTGGGGTGCAGGGCCAGGCGTGGCAAGGGGAGCAGCCTGCAGCCAGGGACACCTGACTTCAGCTTCGTTCCCATCGCCCTTGCCTGCGGCCTGTGCTCCAGTCCCAGGGAAGATCACACTGCCTCCTGCTGCCTGCGTTTCTGGACCAAATGTTTTCCCTCCTTGCCTGTCTGCCCACCATCCTCATTGGAAGGCCCGGCTCAGTAGACGGCAGGTTTGAGAATCCTGCTTTACCCCTCTCCACCCCAGCTGGACTAGGGCTTCCTGCTGCTATGCTCACACCGCCAGCCACACAGCAGCTGCCACACTGCTGTAACGCTGTCAATACTTATCCCCTGCTAATCTGCAAGCTCCCTGGGGCAAGGGCCATGTTCTAGTCCTCTTTTCCCTCCTCCACGGAGCCTGACATATAAACTATGTTTGAAAAGTCAAGTGAATGAATTCTTTAAAGAAAACATTTTCTTGGATTCGGCCTAAAAGGTAACTGCAGTCCTTTGAATTGTGCAATCTCCATTGTGTTGTCTCTGAAAAACAGTTTCACTTTTCCTCCTACTACTGGTGACTCATTCCCCGGGCAGATAACAACTTCAGAAGCTCAGAACTTCACTAAAGGTTTTGAAAAAAAGCTGTTTTTTTAAAAAATTTTAATGTTCTTGTCTAAAGACAAAAACATGAGGAGTTTTTGGAATCTCTCAACTGAGCAGTGAGTGACAGAATATTAAAGCTGTTTTGGAACTGCTTCGATGGCTGCTAAGCATCCAGGAGGAATGGGAGAGTGGATTATAAAGCACTAACCTTGGCTTCAATAATAAAAGCCTCAGTCACTGCCGGGCATTTAGCGGAGGGGTTGGTGCCCATGTTTTCTCTAAATATACATAGCACCTTACTGTCCCCACTCAAATGAGGAATCTGAGAGTCAGAAAACCTAGGTTAATTGCTACTAAGTGTGGGACCAGGATCCCAGCCCAGACTTGTGTGATTCTAGAATGACGCTTTGACAATAAGGCACCCATTTCTTCTAGACTGAGTGGAGGAAGGATACCCTGAAGTTAAATGCTCATTTTTGGCAAGACAGCACATGGGCAGGATCTTCACACAGGTCTGGAGCCCAAGCAGTCCTGGGATAAACATGGCTTCCGGTGGTACGGGTGAAATGAACATCTGCCCTAGACAAAACTCATACAATAACCATGTGGTTTGTCCAACCGCGGCTCTCTACACCAGGCTGCAGCCCTAGGGGCCTTATCTCCTGTCCACCCACACATACAAGCATAAAAGCCCTTTTCTACTAGCGCTAGATTCTAGCTCACTGCTTAATTACAACTTACTGCTCCTTGTCCCAGCAGTACCATGGCAACAAGTAGCACTGGCACAAGAATCAAAAGGGAAAAGAGTTGCCTAGCAACAGAGTAGTAGGAAGCACTTTAGGATTCTGGATGCCCAAGTTCCCGTTCTGGTTTTGACTACCTGGGGCATAGTGACTAAGATCCAATTCTTCTGAACCGTGTTTGTTTATTTGTTTTCATTTTTCTTATCTATAAAACAGAGACAATGAGAGCAGTATTAGAGAGTTGTTGCATAGACTATGCATAATCAACTCATTGTGTACACACGAGATTACCGTCCAGGTCATTATTTTAGGAGAGATATTATGCACATGGATTGAGTCAGCAATGGAAAAACGGGAAAGACTTCCTAGCATATGACTTAGCCACCCTCTGAGGAGAACAGCTTGGCAAAGCTTCTTCAGAGGGTGATTAGGTGGCAGCCATCAAAATTCAAATGTGGAGCTGAGTGTGGGACTGCATGCCCTGAATCCCAGCACTTGGAAGCTGAGGCAGGAAGATAACAACAAACTCAAGGCAGTCTGGACTCTATAGCAAGGCCCTATCTCAAAACAATAAATTAAAAAAAAATAAAACAACAAACGTTGATACGGTTTGGCTCAGCAACTTCATCTCTAGATGATACCTCTCTAGAAACACCTGCAACAGGCAAAAACAGACACACAGGGGGAAAAAGGAAACCACCAAGAATGTCCACCCAACCGGAACCGTGGGAGGCCAACACAAACGAACACCATGCAGACGTTAAAAAGAATGAGGTAGCTCTTTTTGCTTCACCCTGGAGAGGGTTCTAAAGTAGGATGTTTGGTGAGATGAAAGCAAGACTCACACTCTCTCTCTCTCTCTCTCTCTCTCTCTCTCTCTCTGTCTTTGTCTCTGTCTCTCACTTACTAATATACACATAGAAACACACCTGAAGAGCCCGAAAGGGCCTAGGACAGAACCCTAACAGTCATCGTCAAGTTATCCTTTACTGCTCCCAGAAGAGGCTGCAGATATGGGGACCACTCTACTTTCTGGCAAATTCCATTCCACCTGCCAAAGATGCCAGTCCTCCTCTCCACTGTGGGAACGCCTGCCTGGCCATCCGACCACCGTGAATATCATCTCTCCGAGGCCTCCCTGTTCCCACCTCTGTACCCCTCCTCTCCCTCTGTGCCCCTGTCGTCTCTGTCATAACGCTGGCGTTTTGACTTCTTGCTGAGTGTCTGACACGCTCCCCTCCCAGTGGACTACGAGCTCCTTGGGAAGCAGAATTAAATCCTCTTCATCTTTGTTACTCGGGGCCCGCCAAGCTCCGTGGGGCCTTAAATGAAACAAGAGGGTAAGCAAAACCTTGGTAGGAATAAGAATAACAGGTGGAACCTCTGAGCCCAGAGTCTTCCAAACCCACCCACGCCAGCCTTTGTGTCTATTCACAGCGCAGAAGGTGTGCTCCAAGAAGAAAGGCAGGAGAAAATCCGAAAGCCGTCCACAGGAAGAAACTGCTTCAAACAAAACAAGTGTAAGGAGGCACAGATGTCCACAAGCCATTCACAATCTGGACAGCAGGTGGCGCAGGTGACTTAAACTTCTTAGGCCATCGCGTTGGGACGCCACAGCGGGAAGGATCTGGGGGGAGAGCCAGGCACGGTCTTTAACCGCGTGTTCACCTGCACCACTTCATGCTGTTCCCTCCTTTAGGATCCCACGTCCTGGCCCTCTGCCTGGCCACTTCCGCCGTCACCTCCTTCAGTCCATTCTCGCCGTGGCTGCTTTCCCCTTTGAAAACCCACCTTCCTCGTGTCTTCCAGTGGCTGTTCATGTTACGAACAGCTTTCCACAGGGGGACCTGATGGTGTAGCCAGGAAGGGGGCTCACAGCCTGAAGAAGCCAGGCGACAGCTCAAGAGTCAAAGTTGGAACTGACTTGCAGACTGAGTGTTTCCTGTTGCTCAGTTTTTCTCTTTTGGGACGTTTACTTAGTAAGTGGTTTCAAGCATAGGGCACAGGTTATCTTGACTTCTATTACTAGTAATGGTGTAATTTCACACGCTGAGGCAGTTATTTTGGTAAGTTTGGTAGCTATGACTTTATTAACAGATTTATTTATGGTGAATACAGGCATGCGGTTGCACAATCCCTCGATGGACTAATTAAATACCATCCTGTTGCTAGGGAGGTGTGTTGTTTATATTATTATTACACAAAATATACTAATCCTTTCAATAAATATTTATTAAACCTTATTTGTGCAAAAAGTATTTCTGGAATGACTACCAAGTGCCAGGCACTCTTTGGGGGGAGGTGCTAAGAATAAAACACACCAGTGACAAATTTTCTATGCTCATAGAGCTTTCAATATAATAAGGGAGATAAACAAATACGTACACGGCAAGTGTTTGTAACGGCTACATGAAAAAGAATAAAAATATAAAGGAGAAGTGGAGTTTTTAGCTTTGAGTGTTCGAATAATTATTTGTTTACTTCAAAAAGATGACTGGAGGTGCTCCCAGGGGCCTGAGTGGAGAGCTCGGGGGAGATTAGGAGACCCCAGGAAAGACGCTGTAGCGACGGACACTCCTCGAAAACAGGTTGACTTGGACTTGGCTCATACTAGTTGGAGATCACAAGAAGTCGATGCACTTGAGAAACAAAAAGGAAAAGAAACAGCCCTGGGTGACAAGCTGAAGCTAGGGTATGCAAAACAAGACGTTTCGAGAAAGACTCATTCCGGGCATGTGCTACTGGGTGGGCAGCAGCGCCAGCCTCGCGGAGAGAAAGCTGAGAGACGAGCAGGTATGTGGGGAATATTGTGGGCTTGGTTCGGGCCATGTTCAGTTTGAGCTCCCTTTGAGAATTCCTGATGGAAATATCAACTCCAGGGCTGGAGCTGGAGATAAAATCAGAGGTAAAGCTACAGATGAGGCTAGGGTCACCTAGGGAAGTGGTGGTGAAACTGTGGCATGCACGTCGCTGTGAGCTGTTAGTTATCACTGAAAGCTCTAAAAGGTTTGCCATCCTGGACCTAGGGAGAATTTGGGGAATAAGCAGAGGTGAGAGATAACAGCTTTGATGGTAAAATGAGGAGGTGAAGCCTTCCCAGGATATAGGAAAATCAGAGAAAAATAAAACTAGGAGAATTATTTTGTTTTTAAAACGAAAGGAAAGTTTCCAGAAAGAGTAAGTGGTCAGGACTTCAGTTGCTGTGAGAGAGCAAGAAAAATGAGGCCACAAGAATATCTCTTAGTTGGAGCCATCTTGGTGGCAGCAAAGCCAGTGGAAGGGAGAATGGAGGATGGAGGGAAATAGAAGTAATGAACAGGGACCACTCTGCAGGAGCTTCATCAGCAGGAAGAGAAAGAAATGGACCATGCGTGGTGTTGAATGAGACATCATGCAAAGGCTGAAGTCCCCAAAGGTGACAGCAGACACATGTGAATGGGAAGACCAGTGGGTGAAAGTGGGGGTGGCAGGCTGGGACAGAGTGGCAGTGTGGAGGGAAGGACACAGTAGAGCCCCAAGGCATCCCCTTCAAATGGCTCTGAAGCAGTGTTGTAGAAGCAGCATCTGGGCACAAGTTGGTGAGCAACACCCTCCAGCCCTAAGTCTGCAGGTCAGAAGATAAACAGCCAGGGAGGAGAGGGCCATGGGCTGCCTGGGTTCCTTGGAGCTGGCCAGCCTCCCACACCAGGAAGGAGTGAGAGGGATGGAGCCCCTGGGGGCAAGTGGAGGGCTTTGGGTAATTTGGTGGCTGTGGAACAAGCAATTCCTTGAGCTTGGTCCTCAGTGTCTGAAAACAGCCTTGGAACCCTGGCCACGTAGCGTCCCGCCAAGTGATGGCAGACCCAGAGGACTGAGACTGTAACGTGAGGCTGCTACTCAAGCCATCCCATCCTTAACGGATCAGCCCAGCTGCACCATCTCACCAACCAGAGCTGTTCTGTTTTGCTTTCCTCTCCCATTTGCACTGACTTTTTATATACTTAAGATGAACACACACATTGAGAGTCTGCCTTTTCCTCCCTTCTGAATATTACATCAAGTATTTTCCACATTGTTTCATCTTAATCATAGTTAACCTTCAGTATGGTATGAATAATTGCTGCTTTCGCTCCAGGATTTTTTTGTAACATGTGTATCTAAAGCACTGCCTTCCCCTCAGATATGCACACAGCACACCCGCGCACGCGCGCACACACACATGCACACACACACATAAATTCTTTATGCAGCTATGCACCCCTGCGTGCATCATGGGTTATCCGCAGCCCACTAATACATCTCAAGATTGTTGATACCTTCTTAATCTTCTTCCTTGAACCCTTAGAACAATTAGCAGCAAGCTAGTTGCTACCTCCCCACTTTCTCGCCCACTCATGAAAACATGCAAGTGAGTGAAAATGACGTTATTATAAGAATAACCTTGAATCCACTCCAATGTATAACAAAAGCAGCTCACTTGAAAACTTCAGATATTTACTATTAATAGTGCGAAGCACTTGCTACACACACAGTGGAGGCCTGCATGCAACAGGCCAGGGAGCCTTGTCCCTGCTGTAGAAGGTGCTGGCTGCCGGGGAAGTGGACACTAAGGCAGCACAAAGGGATCTTGCCAATCTCACGATGGGCCATGGCTGTGCATCTCTCAGAACAGGTGGCACTGGACCTGCCTCTTGTGGGAAGCAGCCACATCAGGCAGGAGACGAGGCTATTCAAAGCTATACAAAGGTTTAGGGCAGAAGGAGTTACTTCCTAGCGGGGGACCACGGCACATGCTATAGTGGCCAAAGCCTGGTAGACAGAGAAAAAGGTCTGTTGATGCTACTGATCAAGAAGACGATTTTATATTCATACACCTTGGTTCGGAAATTCCAGTAGGAAGAATATGAGGGAAAGAGCACAGAACAGAGGTCAGATGGAGGGCAAAACAAGGAGTCTGGCCGTGGGGCTGATGTGTTAGCCGGCTTCCCGTCACTGTGACAAAATACCTGAGAAAGACAAGCTAGGTGGAAAGATTTATGTGACTCATGGTTTCAGAGGGTTTAGGCTGAGGTCACTTCGTGGTTACTTCTAGCCAGTGGTGAGGCAGAGCTACCTTGACGGAGGGTGTGGTGGAAGAAAGGCGCTCACCTAATGGCTTCCAGGAGGCAGAGAGAGAGAGGAAGGGGCCAGGGACCAGATGCATATATCCCTCCAGATCATGCCCCAGTGACCTGCTTCCTCCAACCAGGCCTGCTGTCCTAGTGACCCATTCAGCAATGAACTCATCCACAGACTAATCCACCTGGTGAAATTAGAGCCCACAGGATCCAATCACTTCCTGGAAGCCCATCAGCCACCAACCAAGCCTTCAACGCAATGACGCTTTCGATCCCAATCGTAACACCTGGGGAGCAGGTAGACAGCACCAGCCGGGTAAGTCACAATTTGGGGATTGACGGAAAAGGCCATGGCCTGGCCCATGGTTTTCTGTGGGATTTCTGTCACGCAGGTGGCCCCACCCTGCCTACAGTTTTTAGCACTGTGTCACTGCATTGCCAAACATCACTCCATGACTGAAAACGGCATCACCAAGCCAATGAAAGGTTACCTAAAATGAGGGGCTTTGAGAGGAATGTTGTTTTAAAAAAAATAATAATAAAAGCGGTGTGAAGAATAGAGATTTGCCTGAACAACTCCCTTGCCCATTTGCTGGCTAATGGAATTAGCAGGAACTGAGGGGGTCCTGTGGACTCAGAGTTGAATCACTGCCTTTGTAACCTCAAGCAGTTTACATAACCTGTGTGACCCTCAGTGTCTCCATCTAGGAAGTGGGATAATAATTTCCACCTTGGAGGTCTGGGGTGAGGATTCTGCAGGTGAAATGTGTACATAATCCGGATGTAGCATCCCGGTAAGCCTCAGTCCACATTCCCGGGCTCTCCCCTCATCCCTCGCAGCCCTACAAGAGTTAACCCACAGATGTAAGAGGCACCAACCCAGAACTGAAAAACAAAGCCTTTGGAAGGAGAATCCAGTGGGTGTACTTCCAGCAGAGAGGGAAGCAGGATGAGATGCTCCCCATTGAAGCTGACTAATTCCACAGGAATTATGTGAAGGACAAAGGAGTTTAATTCAGTGAAATCTCTGGAGTGTTTCAAAGAAATACTGTGTGCGGCTGTGAGTCCCCTTCTAAAGCTCCACACGCCTCCTCTGGCAGGAGCGGGATTGCTGTGGGTGTGACAAGCAGGCTTCTTAACAATGCCCTGGATTCTAATCACCAGCACCACCGAGCAGAAGGAAGTTGGCAGGGAGGCAGGGCCGGGCCAGGCAGGCTTTCCTGTGACATTTCCATGCTGGGCCTAGGGATGTTCCTGGGACTCTGTGGCCCGGATGGATCGAGTGACAGCCATGGCTGACTCACTGCCCAAGAGGCTGGCAGCTCGAAGCAGACCGGCCGGCGGCCCAAGGGTGAGCTCATTAACCACAGGATCCTGAGCAATGCCGTGTCGCTCAGGCCGGCTCTGTCTGTGGGGCAAAGCGGCTCCGTGCTCAAGATGAGACTCCACTTTCTGTAAAGATCGCTGTCTCCAAAGAGGGGCCTAAGAGCCATTTGTGACTGTATCCCAGGTGGTCCCAACATCCTGCCATTTTCCCTTCCAAAATCCAGTTTGTAACCTGGCTGATGACAGATGATGTCATTCTTGTGCATTGGTGAGAAGGTCACATGACTACATTCATAGAGCAGGACTCAGTCCTTGGGTAGACTCCATACCCCTATTTGGGGTTTGGAAAGTATGGTTACAGCCAACATGTGAAACGGAGACCTCCTTGTCTGTGGTAGAAAAAGCCAGAAAGCATGGTTTGATTCACCTAAGGAAAGTACTTCCAGTGCGGCTGCTGACGGGGCAGAAATCCTGAGGCAGACAGCAACAGAGAAACACAGGCAACATTCACACACACACCTGCTGTCTGCAGAGCCCCAAACCCCCGCTGACGAAAAGGAACCACTTAGATTCCATTTATCTTGATCCCTTACTGAGGAAACACCAAGAAGTGTTTTTAAAGAAGGTATCTGCTGGTATGGATGATTGCGAGTAAAGTAACATTTATTATAATTTGTTCTTCTCCCAGGTGAGCAAGACCGCTGCTGGTTTTCACAGTGGGCCTCTGCAAAATTCCTTCTCTCTTTAATACTTCCCCAAAAGTTCTGACATATCATGTCAGTGAGACTTTTTTTTTTCTCTCCTACTCCTGAGGATTATACCCAGGGCCTTTGCACTAAGCTATATCCTGAGACCTTTGTTCATTTTTTGCTTTTTAATTTTGAGAAAGGGAATCACTAAGTTGCCCATATTGGGCTGGAATTTGCAGTCCTCCTGCCTCAGCCTCCCAGCCACTTTTGATTAGAAAGTTTATTTCCAGAATTCTCTTTCAAAATATTTCTATTATGTAACATATACACTACCAGCACTAATGGAGAGAGAGCTGACTAATAAAATTGAAAGGGAAAGAGTACTCCTACAGTCATTCCTGGAAGCTAGCATTACTCTGATTCCAAAAGCAGACAACGATCTGACCAGAAAAGACAACTATAGACCAATGTCTTTAATGAACATAGGTGCAAAAATCCCCAACACAATACTTGCAAACAGAATGAATGCAACAAATCATCAAAAAGATCATATGTCACCAACTCGGCTTCATTCCAGGGATACAAAGATGATTTAACATATGCAAAGCAATAAATGCGATTCATAAATAGAAGCAAGGACACAAATCACATGATCATCTAGTTGTACTAGTTTGTATTTGCACCAATAATATAGAAGAGCTCTTTTTTTCTCCCATAGCCTTCCCTCTGGAGTCCACCCATGTCCAGACCCCACTTGACCTTCCAATCGAGGAAGGACTCCACAGCCCAGTTCCGCACGCTGGGCCTCCCCAGGCCTGCATTGTGGCTCTCTGTACTCGGCTCTTCAGCTGGGCTTGTCCTTTCTTTCCTATAACAGACTCCTCATTCATACAACCCCCATTTCGGAGATCAGACACCTCCAACCCCTGACCTTCAACCCCAAAGTCCTACGCGTTTCTCTTCCACAGTAGTGTGGACTTACAGCTCCCAGCATCCATCCCCCTCTGCACTCTGGGCTCCACTACAGGCCCTGGGCTGACAGCAGAGTTCCTGCCTCTTCTTCCGCCCCCCACACTGGAGCCTCCACGGAGATTAATTAGGACTCAGAAGATGGAGGACAATTTCCTTTCACTGTCTCCTCCTTGGGATCTTCCAGATTTTGCATCACATGCGTGGATTACTCATTCATTTAAAAAAAAAAGAAATTTAAAAATAAAAGAAAAACTGAAACAAGGCCTAGACCCCTTCCATGTTTTTTCCCATCTGAATTGAGACCTTTGGGAACCTCCCTGTTGGAGTCCAGGCCCTCCTGGCTTGCCATCTAATGAGTTCCTCTGTTGGATCAGATCGTGGGGCTCCCTGGCATCTCAGCAGGTACACAGGCACTTCCCAGGGAGCAGCTGTGGGTACACTGGGAAGAAGACATCCGGTAATGATAGGGTGCTCCCCGTGAAGTCCTCCTTTGTTTACGAGTCCTGTGGCTTGGTCTTTAAGTTCTTGAGAAATAGGAGGAAGCATTTATAACTCCTTAGAAAAGGCAAAAGAAATTTGTGTCTCCGGGTGTTCATGTGTCCTCTTACTCCAGCACAGCATAACTGGGACTAGGGTCCCACACAGGGCAGGAAGCCGAGTAGGACGGGCTGCGTGGTTACTAACCTTGATGGGAAATGAAGGGGGCATGTGTGAGCCCCTTGACCCAATTGCCCTTCAGTGTTCACGGTTCTTTGGGAGCCCAGAGGCCGTGATGGTTATGGTAAATGAAGAAGTCTTGGCATTGCCAGGCCTTCGTAAACCTGCACAATTTCACCACACCCTGCCTCCCTGACCGCTGCTGTGTTCCCCACTGTTTCCTGGCCTCTCAGGCAGTGTGCTGGGACTGCCATGGGGCCTAAGGGAGCCCTTCCTGCACCCAAATGAGGCCCAGCTCTTCTCAGACCCCACTGCAGCACCCCAGCCACGCCAGAGCTCCAGGGCCACCTCCAACCCTGGGCAGTGACCAGAAAAAACAAGGAACCAGACTGCCCAACCAAGAGATGAAGCTGAGGGGTGAAAGAGCACGGATCTGCTGGTGGGGACAACAGAATCCGGCCAGAGGTGGGATGTGGGTTTGGGGGAAAAAATCCCAGGTGCAGAGCGGAGGAATCTAAGCTGTTCTCCAGAAGAAAATGGGCTTGAAACAACAGTCCTCCCCTCTGCCTGTCAGGTTCTTTTTTCAGCTGCCTGTTTATCACCTATTTCCTCAGAGTGGTCAGCTAACATTTTTCAATCCAATTCCAAGTCATAGACATTAACCAGTGACAAGCAATTATCCCTGCATGCAGGGATGTCTGCACCCAATTAATGAGTCAGTTGAATGGGTTCTTTGGCTTCTAAACAAGATTTTCTTTCCCCACTACTCAAAACTCTGAACAATGAACGTCTCTTAAACCAGTGAAAGTAAGGTCTTCGTGGAAATTCAGATGGACTTGGAGGGGCACGGAGGGGCAGCTGGTCTAGAACCCTGACCAGGCTGTGCACCTGGGGAGCTTGGGCGTGGGAGACAGGAGCGGGCATCTTCCTAGAAGGCTTCTACCCACGGCTTCTTTCCTAAGGCAAGAAATTTCCAATTAGTGTTTGTTTTCTTTCACAATCAAGGGCTTTGCATTTTGAAACGAAGTGCCTTCTACCAGGAGGAATGTTATAATCCAATTCAAGGGGATTTCAGCTCATGAAAGAGGATTAGGAGCCATTGGGTAGATGACAAGTGGCAGCATATTTTTCCTATCAAGAGCCTCTTAAGATTGTTTTCCCCTGTCTGGGAGTTCTGCTCTCTTTGCTGTAAGACACTCAGAAGAGACACATTAGAGGCTCAGCCAGCTTCTCTCCCAAGTGCTTCTGCACCTTACCTAGGGATTTGCTGATCATTGAAAGAAGAAAGAAAGAAAGAAAGAAAGAAAGAAAGAAAGAAAGAAAGAAAGAAAGAAAGAAAGAAAGAAAGAAAGAAAGAAACCAAGTTGCTTTTTCATACTTTGAGATTTCTGAGACAAAACAGAAATATCTAGAAGATGGAGACCCAAATTATAACCAAGCCTCAGGCTGCTGGGCACAAGTGGTAAAAATGACTAAGCTCTAAGTTTAATCTGTCTTGATCACTATGTCTCCATGGGCCAGCAACTTCACTCCAGAAAAGGGTGAGATTCAGAGCATTCCCTGTCCCCCAACTCATACCATCTCCAGCCCAGCTTCTCAAGCAGGAACTGTCAAACATGGGTCAAGGGGGCATCGCCACCAGAACTCGGGCAGACAGATCCTGGCTCCATGGAAGCCATCTGCCTCCAGGGCTGGGGTTCCTGTGGTCTTCTTCTGGGAGATGTGTAACCTGGCAGGGGTGGAAGGGTGAGTAGATAACCTTTCCACTGACTGACAGGACAAAAGAGGACTAATTGTTTTTCTCTTGGCTGAGTCATGCATGAGGACAGACCACAGTCAGTCATGTCTGGAACCGCCCCCCATGCTGACTCTTGTTCTTCCTGGCAGTGGACACCTCTCCAATCCTCCTGTCCTCCACCTGTCAAAGGGAAGAGCTCGAAGAAGACCTACCGGGCCCATGTCAAGCTTGCTTGAGGCAGTGATAGTACAAGATAGGTGTCCAGTAGATATGAATCATCAAGCATGCTAAAAGGACAGAGTTGGTCATAACAAAGCTAATTTGCATGCTTCAGGGCTGCTTTTGTTTTATTTTATGGTTGCTAACTCCTGTGTTGGAATCGAGAGGAGATGGAGCTCTCCTCCCAGCTTTTTGCATCTTCCAATTCAGGATCCTGTTGCCTTCAAAGGGAGGAAGATCATTGTCCGGACAATAACCTCTTGGTACCCTGGCTTTTAGGATCTATTTGTCCTCCTAACTAGACTAATTTTCTGGATCCTGAGAGCTAGGACAACCATTTCAAAACCGTGCTGCTTCAGAGTTTAGGTGACACATTTGTGTTTCGGTCCTTAATGCCCTGGGTCCCCTCTCTCCAGCCCCTTCACCCAACTCCACAAGGGCTCTGAGCTTTGATGCTCTCTGGGTGACCCACTCCTGCTGTCTGGGTGTCAACCAGACCTCAGAGTCCCCTCTTCTTATGCAGAAATTATTAAACAAGCCACCCCCTCTCCCTGCCGCTGAGGTAGAGAATGTCCCCACGGTACCAGTAGAATGATTGCATTTTTACTTACATGTTTTTCTCCCTTGTGTATTTCCACCAACGCATTTTGTAAGGAACATTTTTAAAAATGTTTTTCTGTTGAGATGCTTTGTCTCATTTTTCCTTTCTTCCCTCTTCCTGACATTTTGGTTTACTTGTTTGATTTGGTTTGGTTATTTCTAATGGTAATGCTCACCCCAATTACTAGTGTGGGTGTGATTGGGACATTTCCACAGTTACATTTACATTTACATGATTGCTCAGACAATGAAGAGTTAAAATAAAGAAGCAGCTGTTTTCACCCTTTTGTCCTGGCATATTTATTGAGCAGCACCTCTCTTCTGCTCTGGAAATGATGGCGAATACAGTGCCATGGCTCTGGGGCTGGGGGAGGGAGGGCTTCAGGTTAGCCGAGGGACTCTGGGCTCAGATTCAAGGAGGGAATTCATCCCATCTGCAGGCCCCTGAAAGGATGGGCAAAACTGCGTGTGCATGTGCATATAGCGAACTCCTCAAAGAGAGAAAATCTGTAGCTCCTACCAGATTCCCCTAGACATCCAGAATTCAAGAAAAAAGGAGCCAGGAAACAGGAAGTTCGAGAAGGAAACGTGTGATCAAGTCCCAGAGATGCAGTTTCTTTCTGTCTGCCTTGATTGACTGATTTTTCTGTCTCTTTCTCCACGTTCAATCTGTCAGGAAATCCTACCAGGTCTACCTGGAAAATACACCACAAAGTCATCCTCCACTGGCTCGCCCCACACCCACCACCTCCCCGAGTTCCACGCAGTCATCTCAGCCTGGAATCCCACTCCCACCTTTTCCCCTCCATTCTGTTCGCAGCCCTACTGAAGCCAGCCGGAGGGAGGCTTTTAAAGGGTGAAGCAGGTTATTTCCCTTCTCTAGTCAAAAGCAGAACAAACCCCTAAAGCCTGATTATGTCCCAGAAGGACCACTGCACTCTGCCCCTCTGCCTCTCCTCTGACCTTGTCTCTTTCCAGCCCTCCTTCCATTCAGTCACCTCCTGCTATTGCTTAGACCTCAAACATCAATGCCTCTGGCATTTGCATGCCACTACCTCTGTCTGCAGCGCCCCCTCCTCCACAGTCAGCTTGGCTCACTCCCTACTCCATTCAAATCTCTGCTCTACTGTCACTCAACTGACAATCTTCTCCACTCTAAAACAAAAACCCTGCTTTCTCTCAGTCTTTTTGCACTTACATTAAAGTATGCATTTATTTGCATCTTATCTATATACATATGCACACAAGGCTGAAGCACCTGGAGAGCAGAGGCTGTGGTTCATCTCTCTGCGACTCCCAGGAAAGTACTGGCATTCAGCAGGGACTGAATAAACATTTGTTGGATGAATAAATGAATGAACCATGCATAAGTGCAAAGGCAGTGAGGTAAGGAAGGAGAGATTTATCTACAAAACACTATAGAAGCTCATGGAAGAAGAAGACACCAGTAATGCTTTGAAAAAGCAAAGGAGAGGAGCTGGGGGGGCGGGGAAAGCTCACACAGGAGGCCATAACACACCACGGTGGTGAAGGATGAGGGCTGGAGCCAGGGCTACGGAAAAGAACACCGGACAGATGGCAGGATTGCATAGGCTAAGAAACGGGGAGAGGAACAAGGCACAGGAAAGCAAGGCCAGCTGGGAACTACAACTACCTTGCTGTTACAAGGGTTTGATGCCCTCCCAGTAGATACCCAGTAGATAGAACAACAAATAGTGCGGATGTGGTGAAACGCTCAGCACCATCGAACCCAAGTCAAGCCTTTACCAACCTATTCTTTCAGCTCTCTTTTACATTTGAGGCTTTTCATTAAAAATTATGATTGAAAGAATTGGAAAGAAACCTGAAGTTTTCACAACATCATTAACTTACCAAAGACACACACAGGTTATTAACATGGATAAAGGTGAGAACAGTGAAGAGGGATGAGGGAAGGATTCTGCAGACCAAGGTGAAGGGGAGGGAGGAGGGAGGAGGGAGGAGGGGGAGGAAGCAGCTCCTGCTCTTACAAAATTCGATCCCAAAGGAGATAGGAGTGATCATGCTCTGGCTTG
Organism: Dolichotis patagonum; assembly: GCA_004027295.1. NCBI lineage: Eukaryota > Metazoa > Chordata > Mammalia > Rodentia > Caviidae > Dolichotis > Dolichotis patagonum. The sequence goes on from PVJX010003776.1 coordinate 25,538, forward strand.
CACAGTTAAGTGCACTGTCACTGGAGAGTTGAAGTCAGTTGTGTAAAGTCATGTGACATATAAGTGACAGCTAGGATCAAACCCAGGTCTACTAACACAAGACTCTGTGCTCTTTCTTGACATCACATGCAGTCATTCGCCTTCTTGCATAGGCAGACCTTGAGATGGGAAATGTAGTGCAATGAGTGTACTCAGGAGGTTCAGTCCTGGCGCAGGGGCAGAAATCAGAGCCAAGAGAGGCAGCCCAGCAGGCGTGTGTAGTGAACCCCACACACAGGAGTGTGTAGTGAAACCCAAGCACAATCCCCTGGGAAGAACCTGGGAAACTGTATGAAACACATGCCTCATAATTATCCCACCCAAAGGGTGAGAGAGCTGGAATATTTATGCTCCAGTTACCAAGAACCATTGATTGAAGGCTGTTCCCAGGAGTATCAATTCCCAGCCCTTCCAGATTGCAGCAAGTCTGAAAAGAAGCCCTCAGTGGCAGAGACAGAGAGAAAATGTTGGCACATGCACGCACCCAAGCTAAGCAAGTTCCCGGATGTGACCAGCACACTGACAGCGCCTGTTAGGCCAGGGTCCAGCAGAACTCAACCACGGCTGCTGTCTTTTCCCTCTTCCTTGCCAAGCACAAGAAGAAGGGATCAACTCAGACTCCAGCCCTGCCCAGGGAGACCCAACCCCTAGGTACAGTGAGGTAAGACTTAAAGGTACTTTTCTGCAGCAAGCCTAACTCCGTTAGGTGGAACCACAGCTGTGGATCACACTCTCGGAAAGGCGGCTGCAGCGGGCCCTCCCCTGAGAGGCAGACACACACAGGTGCACACGTGTACACAGCTCTGCTGTTCTTAATCCACGGAAGGCTAGGAATAAACCACTCAGAGGACGAAGTTCAGCGGCTGTTTACTGGTGTGTAAAAGCACATGAATGAGGCTCACCATCCAGTCAGACACCACATCAAGCCCCTCATTACACTCACTTTGGAGCTGATGGGTACCAGGCCGCAATGAAGATAGGACCCAGGGGCCCAATCCTGCATCCATTTCACATCTCATTATTCATCCGCCTGCGGTGCTGTGAACCATCACAGGCGCATCTAACAGAAAACAGCTTACCGATGGGAAGGCAGCGGGCAACAGCGATTATTTAAAATCTGTTTTTAAAATTTTATGGTCATTGTAATATCCCAGTAGCAGAACTGAATTATTTCACCCACAATTCTGCAGCTACCGATGAATCAGACTACTGTCATTTCTCCATGTGTCCTTCCAGAGAAAGAGAAGCCTCTCAGGGAACTAGATGGAAAAGATGACTTGTGTTAGAATGGGACCGAGCAAAGCAAATCACCCCGTAGATACAGGATGTTCCAGTGCTTTGGAGAGGGTCTGCTCGGCCTTGGAACTATGGGTAAAGGGAGGTCGCAAAAGTAGCCCTTGGCCACTCTGCCCAGAACTGTCCCGGAAGTGGGAGCTTTGCTCAGCAGCTCTGAGTATTTCCACTTGTGCTGGCAAGATCATCCCCGTGATAAAACCAGGCTGTCTTAGCTGGTTACTGTTAGACATACAATTCCTCTCACCACTTTCTTCTGGTTCTATATTTGCCAAGCAACTTTATGACTCCCCATAGATCTGCCAGCACAAGGATAATGCACCAGCCCCGCTGGCTATTTCTGATCTCCTTTGTCACAATCTCTCAAAAGAAAGCAAGAAAGCCACTTGAGTCCCCCCCCCACCCCACTTTTGGCCAGAATGATGTAGGATTCATTATAAGCCCAACATTGATGTAAGACTAAGTGCTTTACATAAATCTACTCATTGGGATCTTCATGACAGCTCCAGGCGGCAGATATTAGCATGGCTCCCATTTGGTGGAGGAATGGCAGTGAGTGGACGTAATCGGCCCACACACAGCTAATAAAAGACACGGAGGCAGAACGTGAACCCAAACAGCCCAGCTACATAGAGCCCATGTTTCCACCACCAAGCGATGCCGCCCTCTCATTAGAGTTTATTATTTTATTTTGTTTTGTTTTTAGTAGTAGAATGCACATAAAAATATTTACCACCGTAGTCCTTTTTTTAGGTGCATCAGGGGCACTAAGTACATTCGCACAGCTGTGTAACCATCTCCACCCTCTAGCTCCAGAGCTTTACCACAATGCAAAGGGAAATGTTCTACTTATTACACAATGTTTCGTTCTAACTACTACCCCCTTAGCCTGGTCTACTTCCTGCCTCTGAATTTGCCTAGTTTAGGCATCTCAGATAAATGGAAACATACAAACATATGTCCTTGTGTGTTTGGCCTATTTTACTTAGCAGCATGTTCTTGAAGTCATTCCACATTATAGCATGTACCAGAATTGCATTCCTTTTTAAGACTGAATATGGTATGTAAATACATTTGTTTTGCCATTTATCTCTTAATGGACATTTGATTTGTTTCTGCTGTTAGGTTTTGATGGCTTTCACCATTTTATTTTATGCTGTGGCTTCTTATTTTTATTAGTACATGTGGACAGTACATTATGATTATATTTATCTTGCAGCATTGGTGTCTGTACATAACACATCTTAATTCTTCTTTTTTCATCCTTACTCTTCCTCACTCCCTGCTCCTTCCAACTCTTACCCTCTTTCCATTCACAAAAGCTATGCTGCTTTCTCTTATATGAGAAACTTAAGCAAAATAGAAGATACATAAATGGGAAGTAGGAAGATCTTTTTCAAATGGATGGGGCAACAAGAGAAGGAGGGAGGTGGGAGGCAGGGAAAGCAAAGGGGTTGAAAAAAAGAATGTCCCATAATTTGCTGGTGTATGCTTGCTTTTGTGGGCTGCTTTGTATATGTAGCACATTCATTTGCAATGAGTGCAATGCATTCTTTGTACACTTAGATTCTATTTACTCAACACTTACCATACATCAAGGCCATGCTAAGCACTTCTTGAATGCAGTCATCCCTTTTATCTACTGGAATTTGGTTCCAAGACCCAGGAAAATGTGGCTAGGTAGACTGGCACAAGGCATGTTTCTATAATTCACTTCTATGGGCTTCTAATGAGCACAATTAACAGCAGCAAGAGTTTCCCAGACCAAACCACGATGCAGACACTGCAATCCTTGGATGCTCAAATCCTATGTTTAAAATGGCATTTTCATACAACCCATGCACATCCTCTTGCGTACGTTAAATCCTGTGTAGGTTATTTAGAATACCTAACACAGTGTAAATGCTATATGAGTAGTTGTTATACTGTATTGTGTAGGGAATTTTTACAAGGGAAAACAACCTATACGGTTGAGTATAGATGCAATATTTTCAAAATTTTAATCTGAGGTTGATTGAGCCCACAGATTTTGCAGTCAGGAGGCTGACTACATTATTTTATTATAATCCCAACAATAAGCCTACACTAATAAATATTACCATACCCATTTAATACACAAGAGGTGTTAAATAAATTCTTAAGATCACACTACTGGTGTCAGATGGCTCCATGCTATTCTAACATGCAGACATAGCATAATTTATTTATCTGTAAGTTGGTGGTTTTAACTGAATAAAAGTTTTAATTTAAATAACTCACAGGAACATGACAGTATACAGATCTTTACCTTTTTTGGGTATTGCTTCTTTAGGTTATTTTTTCAGAGCACTATTACTGTCAAATAGAGTGAATATTTTTGTGGGCTTTGATTATTAAATATTTCCAAAAGACCAACAGGGGTAGCCATTCTAAGGTTCATGGCAAAGCTCTGTGTTGGTGAAACTGTAAATCAGGGAAGCAAGTGATGAAGACTTCCCATTTCCCATCTCTGCTGTGTTTTTTTGGCTGGTTTTTCTTTTAATCCAACATCCTCAATCTTCCCCTCAGAATACTCAATTAGTCCCTTGGCAGCATGCCTACATTTCTCCACCTACATTCGTCTTCAGTCCCCAAGACATTCCTTCTCCTGTTCCTCTCTTTCCCCAAACACCCACTCACTCTCACCCAACAAATCTCTTTTTATTTTTGTCAGGGCTCATAGTTGTCATAAGGAAAGGAGGAAGTGATTACACCAAACTATTAAAGAATGATTTGTAACTTGGTTTTCAGATAAGGTTCCTTTCTGTCCTAAGAAGTCATGGGACTAGTGCTCAGAGTAGGTGTGAAGATGTCCCTGAAGGTGACACTGATAATGGCAGTGTGGCAATCTGAATGTCCAACAATGTGGGATTGTTAAAGAGATTGTGATAAACCACAAAGGATACCATAGAGCTGCCCAAAATGGTGATTTGCAAGTGTGCTTATTGACTTGAAATGGTCGTATTAAGTTGGAAAGGAGCAAATTACAGAACATGTAATATAATCACAATTTGATCAATGAGATATACACACACATACATATATACATGTGGGCACACATACACACACGCAAGTGTATATAAAATAAAAACAACCCCCAAAAGAGAAAGATGATACCAAAATGTTTCCTTTAGGAAAGTGAGAGTAAGAATTTTTCTCCTTAAGCCTATCTTCTAATTAACTTGTTTTACTTACGTCATCTTTTAAAAACTGAGTGCACAGAGTTGGCACTGGCTTGGTGAAAATAAGCATCTGAGGGCATATTTCAAACAAGGTGGCAGGTGGGTAGGCGAGAGCGCGGGGCTGGGAGCTGGCCAGGGACCTCCCATCGGCAGTCTCTGACATGGGCATCTCCACCTGCTCCTCTCCGCAGTGTGTGCTGAAGGAATAAGACTCGCACTAGTTTATCCTTCTGCAAGGGGCTATAAAAAGCACGTTGATTTAGGATTCCATGAATCCCTACCTACTCTAACATATGCTGAGCATTTCTTTTGTGTGCTTTCGTTAAAAATGTTTCTTAAATGAGCTGGTACCCATATGCCCCAGGAATGGAAAATATGGCTAGGTAGGCTGGCACAAGGCATGTTTCTATAATTCACTTCCGTGGGCTTCTAATGAGCTCAGTTAACAACAGCAAGAGTTTCCCAGTCCAAACCATGATGCAGGCTGAGAATGAGAAGCCTTATCTCCCCTGGACACCCAAAGAAGGGAAGGAGAAAGATGAAGAACTTATCAGTTGACTAAGCACATTTTTTAAAAAATATAGTTTTAGTTTCTTTGTGATGTGTGTGTGTGTGTGTGTGTGTGTGTGTTCATATACTCTAAAGTGTGACAGGCAGGTATTGAGTTAGGGACATTTAGCACCGTGTTAAAAAAGATGGGCCTGAGGATACACAGATACACAGAGTTGGTGTGAATTCCTATCCTGAAAGTAGCCGGGTGATCTTGGACAATTTACTGAATCTATGCTGTCGTCTTCCGTTAAAGGAAGAATAATGTGAATTTTTAAAAAAAATTCCCGTCTTCTCTCTCCCAGGATCATAGTTGGATTGAATAAGATGCTGTGTATAAAGCACCCCCATTATCCCTGGCACATGGGAAGAGCTCAGTGAACATTAGCAGTGTTTCTGCTCCAGTTACTGACGCAGCACCAGGCAAGTGAACCACAGTGGGGTGAGCGCCACGGCAGAACCAGGCGGGGACCTTCCAGAAATACACATGGCGGCTTAAGCTGGATATGTGGAGGAGGCAGGAAACACTGGCAGCAAATGCGTCCGACCTTGAAGCCGAGAAAGGAAGATTTGGCACGAGAAGTCAAGTGAAGGGAAGGGGCACAGGAGGGGAAGGGGGAAAAGCACTGATGTTTTTAGCCGGAGAGACTGCATGCTCCTGAACTTACACGTACTCACATTCTTTTTTAACGAAAAAATAAAACAAAATTCCACAACCAAATAATAAGAGAACAACAATAGTTATTACAGTGTGTATTGTGATCTTCAAAATAGTGACTGAGTATAAGACATAAACCAAAAAGATTTTTACAAAAAAGAAACAAACAGATAATAATACAAATCTTCCTTCTGAATGAACTAAGATATACTACTAGTATACATGAAACCAATTAGCATATATTGAAATATTTTTAAAACAATGGCATTTGTAATTTGTGGAAGTATTTGAACATGTCCCTACATTCTACTTATCTGTCTTCTCTTTTGCATATATATATATATATATATATATATATATATAGTTTCTTATATAAGAGAAACCATGCAATACTTGAGTTTGTGTGTTAGATTTATCTCACTTAACATCCCATTCTCAAATTGCATCCATTTACCTACAAATGCCTCGTTTATCTTAACAGTAGTGTAGCACTCCATTGTATGTAAATACCACATTGTCCTTATCCATTCATCTGTTGCCGGACATATATACTGTTCCTAAGATCTAGCTATTAGGAATCGTGGTGTTATAAACATGGGCATGCATATACCCCTGTAATATGATGACTTTAACTAGACACCTAGAAGGGGAGGGCTGGGTCAAATGGACTTTCTATTTTTTTACTTACGTCCTTACAACAACTCTTCAAAGCAAATCCTATTAGACTCATTTTACCAAGGAGAAAACACACTCACAAAAGTTAATTAGTTTGCCCAATGTCACACAGATGGGACATGATAGCACCATACTGCTTTAGTATGAAAAGACCCTACAACATCTCAGGGTTTTTGTTTGTTTGTTTGTCAGGATGTGTGTGTGCGTGTGTGTGTGCACGCGTGCGCACTTTGTTTTTGAGAGAGGGTCTCACTATGTAGTTCAGGCTGGTCTTGAACTCACTATAGCCCAAGCTGGCCTCAAACTCACAGGATCCTCCTGCCTCATCCTCTGAGTGCTGGGATTAAAGCGCATGCACCACTATGCCCAGCTCCTACAACACCTCTTTATACTTAGTACAGCACTGTGGCATCTTGTAGGTGGTGTCTTACTCAGCAGCCTTCTCCAATATACAAGGATGGACTGGGTCAGCCTGAGGACACAAAGTTGATTTAAGAGTTACCTACTATCCTTAGGGAGCCTACGGCTTGATAAAGAAGAAAAATTTTGATAAGCTGTATTACGACAGACTCTGACAAGTGATAAGAAGAGATTGGGGACTTTATAAGTTTCAGGTCTTTATGGACTTTAAAATGGAGCCTACTTGAGGGAGGAAGAAGACATTGTTAGTTGGAGAGTGATTAGAAAAGGCAGCCTCAACAGAATGGTCAGAAAAAGACGTGGAGTTGGTGTGATGGCGACACAATGACTCTGATGCCGTGACTGGAGATTGGAGAAGATGAACAGAATGAAACAAAGGAGTAGAAATGCAGCATGGTGCCAAGTCATAGGGGTCACACAAGCCAGGCTAGGGCAGCGGGACTTGTTTCCGAAGCCAACAGTGAACCGTTCAAGACTATTGAGAAGACACAGGTCCTGATTCTCTATGTTAGCCAGGCCGGAAAACAGAGGACTTGAGCTAAAGAATGCGGTGTGAAGGCAAGGAGATAAGATTTACTGAGGCAGCCTGGTGAGGACCTGGGGGCTGGCTGTGGAAGGGGAGGGAAGGCTAAGGGACCTCTGAGCCACAGCAGCGTGGGGCGGATGCTCAGCGGCTCTAAAGGTTCTGCACTCCACGCCAGGCAGGACGGGCTGTGTCCAGAGTGAGCAGGTAAACAGGAAAAGAGCCACAATGCCCTCCTGCCACCCCAGCTTCCCTGTGCCCAGGATCTGTCATCTTGGCTCCTTTCACACATCACCGTGCTTAGTTTTTATAGAATTGGGAGCAGGTGGGAAGTGATTCATAATTTCTATTTTCTGCCCCGGGGCCCTTACTCCTTTTGTATTTTAAGAAATATGGCGAATTTCCAATAAATGATTTTTAATGGCTTGATTGAATGGTTGGTTGACAGAAGGAACTAGCAAACAATTTAGTACATTTTTATGAATGTTTGAGGTTCCATAAATACTAACCCAATGATCTCTTACCTTACAAGCAAGTTTCCTTTATCATTATGATAACTGGATAAGGATAAGCACAGGTTAGGCTGCCTTTTCCCGGCCAACACACCTGGAGATGCTTCAGGGATTTCCCAAGGCCGAAAAGAAAATCAGTGGCCATAGCTGAGATCGAGGTTCAAGCTCCCCTGATCTTATCCTGTGTGTGGGTCAGTGGGCTTCATCCTACACCTGTGTAGAGGAAGACAGAGGCTCCTTGTCTTCCTCCAAACTGCTGCCAGGATCTGAGGTTCTCATTCAGAACGTGCATTCCTTGCTGAAAAGCCTGGAGAAATGTCTTAAACTTGCCTACTAAGCTGGCTGTGGTAGCACACGCACGTAATCCCAGCACTTGGGAGGCTAAGATGGGAGGATCACCACAAGTTTGCAGCCAACCTAGGCTACTTAATGAGTTCAGGGCCAGCCTGTACTACATTCCAAGACGCTGTCTCAAACAAACAAACCAAACCAAACCAAAACTTCAAACCGAGAAAGAAAGAAAGAAAGAAAGAAAGAAAAACTTGCTTACTGCACTTCAGCTAATTTCTTAGATTGTTAAGTCATTCTCCCATTTCAATTTTTTTAAAGTTCCAGAAACACTTTATTTAAAATTGGAGTTGTGGGGCAAGGGATACAGTTTAGCAGCACAAACCTGTCTGGCAAGTCCTAAATTCAATTCCCTGTACAAAAAAGAAAAAGAAAGAAAGAAAGAAAGAAAGAAAGAAAGAAAGAAAGAAAGAAAGAAAGAAAGAAAAAAAAACTGGAGTTGTAAATTCATACCAAAATAAAATAAGTGATAGATGTAACAAAAAAGATGATGTGTCCACACAAAATAAAAATAACATAGTAAAAGGCCAAATGTATATAATTGAACAAAACTGTGCAAACGAACAATAATGTAACTCCATTCTAATATTTTCCTAAACTCCTTTCCTTCAATGTCTATGTAGATACAGTCAGTACCCAGGTAACTTTTAAGACTTTTATTTTTTGACTAATTCTCATAATGCTCGTAAATCCCATTCTCAAAATGATAATGCTTGGGAACAGAGAGATGCACCTTACCCTACCTTTTGGTGTGCCTATGTTGTATCTTTAGGCAAGAGGTACAGATGAGTGCTTCTGGAACTTTCGCATGCCTTTGGGTTCCTGGAAAAGCAGATTCTGAGTCAGGCAGCGCGGCATTTACCTGTACTCTCTGCATTCTGGGGGGCAGAGAAGGGAAGATCGCAAGTGTAATCCCTGCCTGGACAACTTAATAACTTACCAAGAAATACATCTTAAAATAAATAAAATTTAAAAAGGAATGTAGCTCAGTGCAGAGGGGTCAGTCCCTAGTACCACTCTACACCAAAAGCAGTTTATTGGCTCACACAAGCTAGAATGGCACTCACTAGTCAGCATTTCTAACTGGATCCCAGGTGCTGGGCCACAGACTGTACTTGAAGTTGTAAGGACACCGATTACACAGAGCAAATCGAAAATTAATTTACATTCTCTTTAGAGCTCTTGGTGAGCCACAGATGCAGCATGGCATGTGTGTGTGTGTGTGTGTGTGTGTGCACGCGCGCGTGTACCAGGTCTGGGGACAAGGGCTTTCCAGCTGGACAGATTCAGGTTTGAATCTCATTTTCTCTATTCAATAGCTTTTTTGAGCAGACAAGAATATAGTACAGTGGTTGACACATAGAAATTGCACAGCTAACGGTAGGTAGTAATATTACTTTAAGAATAACAGCAGCAATAGAAAGATACTTTAATTTTTACATTGACCCCACTACAGATTTGGGGAAGATGACTCTCTGCTGTCATTCACTGGGTAGGCATCTCAGAAGACCCTTCTTTCTCTTCCTCGACTTCCCCCGATAATCCTTTGTCCCAGGTCTTGCTGTTCCATAGCTGCCACTTGATCTCCTTTGCTCTCCAGTAGCAATGTTTACCGTGAAAACACTGAGCCGTACAGGAAAACAACTGCAGGCCTGAAAGGAACTGCCAGATCTTAGTGCACCATCCTTCTTCTCCATCCTTTCCCAAAAGCCTGCCCTGGAGACGGCCTGGTCTGGGAGGGGAAGCCGAGCTCTCATTTATCCCTGGATTCTGAACCGTTCCTCCAAGTCTCAGAATTGATCAGTATTGCTCATCGATGAGAAGTTAAAACAAAAAAATAATGTCTTTTTCCGGGCTAGGTAACCAGAGTGTAGCACACTGCTAGCACACTGCTACACTCTGGTGCACAGTAACTAAGTTTGGAATGAATGAACGTGTGTTACTCTGCAGAATCAGCTGTAGGGAAATGGCAGGAGCATCAAATACGAACTTAGAAACGGATTGTGACCTACTCTTACCACGCCAAGCTGATGTGATGTGTGTGGGTGTGTTTACTTTGAGCAAGTCACTTGCCTTTGTTGAGCCTTAGTTTCCCCATCAGTAAATGGAAGACACACGCATCCAATGCAATTAAGTAAAATTTTATACACAAAGTGCCTGAAACGTGGCACAGTCGCTAAGAGCTAAACACCCAGTCCTCCCCTGAACCACTTGATATTACCATATTTTTAAACCACACAAACATTTAAATATAGACAAAATGCAAAGATCTTTTAGAACATCTTCAAGTTAGAAAAATAGCCTTTGTTCACTGGAGACTTAAATGATGCCTATATATGTGCAGAGACCTAAGAACGTATATGAATCTGACACTGACAAATTCGGAGCATGTGGAAATGCCAGCCACTCTGTTATAAATCTGCTCTGGGGGAGGAGAGCGATGTTGCCAAGAGATTTTTATCCGTTTGAAAATGTTACCATTCACCCAGGGAAAGCCGGAGAACGGCAGTGGGACAGTTGGATCCAAGTGCTCTGACATTTCATCGCCAGCAAACACCATCAATGAATTTAGAAGCTGCGAAGCTTTATACAGCATGGAATTAAGAAAATGGCATATTACAAAGACGGAGACAGAAGGCCATCAAGGCCTGGGTTTCTGGTGCATCTCTTTTGTCACAGAGCGTTCTGCGGTAAAAGCTATGTGCAGAAACGTCAAGGGCTTTGGCTATGAAGAATCCACGGTCCACTTCACCATTATGGATTAATGCTCACTGAGGTCTGTGTGCCCAGCAGTGGGCTAAGCACTCTACTTGGAAGTTTACTGAATCCCCACAAAATCTGTAGGAGAAATCTGCCCCACTTGCCAGATGAGAAACACAGTAGCAAGAGACAAAGTGACTTGGTCCATCACAGAGCCAGGGTCCAAGAGCTCTCATGTCCATCTAACAGCCTCGCTGGAAATTAGAGGGGCTTCTCCATCATCATCATCATCATCATCATCATCGTAGTGACCACTCTCTGTTTAAGAGTTTTACACACGGTAACCCTTAACATGCTCACAAAAACTCTTGTAAAGGAGTATTATTATTATTATTATTATTATTATTATTATTATTACTATTTTCCAGAGTCAGGGTGTAATAACGAGACAGCACAGGGCCTAGCACACAGTAAATGCACAGCAAAGGAGTGTCATGAGCAGTGAGCGGTCGGCCTTCTCACCGTCTCTTGGCAAGCGCTCCTGCAGCAGGACCACACCACACCACCCTCCAGAGTCCCTTTGCTTCTTCCTTCCCTTTTGGCCACCTTCCCTCTCCCCTAGCAGAACCTCCCTTTCGCCAACACGCCCTCTAGTGGTGACGCGGTGTCTCCCTTCCCCCACTTCCGGTTTCTATGTAAAGCCAAAATTTAATCCGTTAGCATTTAACCTGGAAGAAAGACCCAAACGATTGAAGAATAAAATATCTATGTCGACTCTACAAGAAAGATGTTGGTGTGGATTGGTTTGGAGACACTGAAAGCATCCTAAGTGCCAATGGCTACTGCTTATAATAGGTACCAGTCACCAAAGGACTGCGATGTGCCGGACGCGAAACTTAGTTTGACTTTTTAAACACCACAACCAATGTTGAATTAGACATAATGACTGTGTCCCTCTCCCAGATGTGGAAACTGAGGCGGAATGCATGTGGCTGGCTCAGGATCCCCTATCAGAAGCTGCTTGTACTCTCAGAGTACTCAGCACTTTGACTCCTGAACCGGGACTCTGGGTCTTCAAGCTCAAAAAGCTATTCAGTCCAGACAGCTGCACACTAGGCCTCTGGATCCCTGTCCCCCATCTTCAAAAAAGAAGTTACACTGAATGACCTCTGAGAATCCCATTCTATACAGAAGTAGACTCCCATTTATTCCTCACTCCCTATGACGTTGATATGATCTCGTTTTCCAGATATAGAAACCAACGTATGGCTTCTTGTGATGGTATCAAGCGGAGTCAGATCGGTTTTTCTGTCCCATATCCAGCCCCTCTCCTCTTAAGATGCTGACAAGTTCAAGAGCACAGCCATCAGTGACTCAGTCATCCTCTATCCAACCCATCTGTTTTCTGCTTCTCTAATTCTCAGGTGTGTTGATGAAAACTGGAACGAAAATTCTGTATTTTTCTGAAACAGCTAAGGTTTTTATTCATTAGTTGTGACCTTTAGAAATCCACAGAATAAGCGAATATCTTTGGAGTCTATTTTCAACAGCTCACAGGCAAAGAAAAGAAATGCATTATATATGTTAATATATATTACATATATTAAATATTACAAAGAATAAAGGATGATCCTATCATTATTTTGCCTCAATATGTTATTCAAAAATTTGTGAATAATTTTTTATGTAACAGCACATTTAAGAATATTCACATAAACAAGAAACACCAGTAATAAAAAATTCCTAATGATTTATCAACATTCTAACATATCAGTAAACCCATATGATAAATAGGTGGCTTTATTAGGACATATTTGTACATAAATACTTCATTTAAAAGTCCATCTCCAAATATTTGTGTTAAAAGAAAGATCTCTTTCTTACCCTTTTATGTTTAAAAAAACTTTCCTAGTAAGAACAAATGTTGAATGCCTATTTGAATGAAAATATGGCAATGAAATGATCCTGGGAATGTTAACACAACTGTTTTAATGTTTCTATAGTATCTTTCAGTTATGGTTTCCCCAAGGGCACATTTTAAATATCTATTAGATGAATATTATGTATTCCCAGATTTTTAAATTAACATAGCATACACATTTTATGCCTTTCTTTAAGGCCTTTACTATTTCTACTAGTAATGGGTTTGTATGATTCCAGAGACTGACATGCCCCAGTTTCCTAAACCACTCTCAACACCACTGGGTGTTAAAGTCCATGTCCCATCCTCTGTCACTGCAGACCTGTGCCATGCGGTATGGTAACCAGTAGCAACAGGTGGCCAGGGAACACTAGTCTGGATGGAGAAGTCACGTGAGTGCAAAGTACGTGCCATGTTCCTAAGACTTGCTATAAGAAAAAGAAGGTAAATGTGTATATTTACTCTTCATTTGGAGATACTGTATTAAATTAGTTATTGAAATTGATTTCACATTTCCTTTTATCTTTTTTGGTATTGCCCCAGTAAAGCTGAAAATTATATATGTGGTTTGGGTTGGGTTTACACTGGACATTGCTGGCCTAGATCTCACTTCAGTCCACAACGACCTGTATATTGGACCCTGCTTCTATCAGATTCTTTTCCTTTATCTTCAGTCCAGCAAGTAAACTTTCTAGTACAAAAGTTGTATTTTTATGGCTCTTGCTATATCGTTTCCCCAAAAGGTTGCCCCAGTTTATAAAGATGTAAGCACCATGTTTCTGAAGAACTTCCCTTGTAATGAATATTCTACTTTAAAGATTTTTAGTTCTGCTAATTTTCTAATTATAATAGAGATACAAGAGTTCGACTGTCAGGACTTAAACCTCGGCTGTGCCCTAACTAAACTGTGTGAGTCGAGCAAGTTACTAAACCGGTGCAGGCCTCAGTTTTCATACCTGCTAAATGGCTACAGCACCATTTCCTCAGGTGGCTTCAGTGAGCAGATAAACTCACGAACGTGAAGCTCTTAGTGAATATTAAGAACTATAAAGCTTTGACAAGTTATAATAATAGAGACTGTTTTACATTGTAATTCTTTACTCCTCGGGATAAATGCTTCCCAGGGTACATGTTTAATATTCATTTTATGTAAATGTATTCCTCACGATCTTTGATCATTGATCTATTGAAGTCTTTTTCTTACCCCCTTACACTTCTTCATAAATCAGTATCACTGAGTACAAATATTGGTACAAATATTCCCTCAATCCGTTGCCTGTCTTTTAATTTTGTTATTGTTTTATATTTCAAACAAATGTCGCATTCAATACAGTCCATAATTTTAAATGTTTTTCAAACTTCTTCCTTTACCTTAAAGCTATGAAACTCACACCTCGGCGGCGGTGGTATTATATTCTATTTTTTGTTTCTTCACTGGGATTCGGGGCTGGTGACTTTGCTCCTCTAAGGCTGGATGTTGCTGAGCTTTTAGACTTTGACATAGCACAGGATAAAACAGACGCTCTCCCCTTGGGAGCACATGGAGATGTCAGGAGCCACCCCTGGGTGCTGTGACACCTACCTCTGGAGCAATAGGGTGCTCCACAGAATATATGTGGCCTAAGCCCTTGGTTCCTAGGAAAGCACCTATAGATCCAAACAGGTGGTGCTGGGTTCCAGGCTATACTCTGCTGCGTACTGCCTGTATGACTGGAAGGAAAATCACTGAACCATCTGGGAGCCTTGTTTTGTTCTACTGGAGATAAAATGCATGTGAAAATGCTTAGCACAGAGCAGCCAAATATCAAACTCAACTTGTAAATCCTTTATTTTAGTACAATATTCGAGATTACCTCATTTTCTCGGTGAGTCAGGAAAGGGAGTGGTTCTATATTAAACTTTTCCTTGTTAATCACATTTGGCTAGATGTTCCAGAAATTAGTCGGCCCATGAAAGAGGCTAGAATATGAGTGCGTTCTGTGTAGGAAGGGAAAGGGGATGGCTTTGGTCCGCTCCCCTCCTCACACTGGACTTCCACGTGCAGTTGTCCCTCAAAGCAAAGTTGTAAGGAAGACAGAGCAGTTCATTCTCTTCTTCTCTTGTAAAAGAAAGTGTGGCCCGAGCAGGTCAGTAGCTTCTGCCAGTGTCACACAGCAGCTTCAGACACAGCAAGAATAAACTCTTAGTCCCATGCATTTTCCAGTTGCAAGCTTCTCCCTCTGGGCATAGAATTGGTCGAACTGAATAATCGTCTGTTCCTTCCAAACCTGAAAACATAATCATTAAGGTCTCAGACAGCCGTGTCCAAAAAACCTGGCTGGGTTGAAATCCCAGTTCCTTTACTTACAACCTGTGTGACCTTGTGCCAGCCGGGGAACCTCGCTCTGCCTCACCTTCCTCCTCTGCAGCATAAAGATAACAACTTTACTAGACATATTGGCTTTCAGGGAGGATACAAAGAAACAGGGCAAGCCAAGAACACACAGCAGCACCTGGCAGATAGTAAGGGCTAAAAATGCACAAACTGAAATGTGTCTTGTGAAAGTACGGATAAAGGCACTGGATTCCAATGCGGGCCAGGGCTTCAAGTGCTTGATCCGCTGAATGCAGCATAAGATCATGGAGGCTTCTTGTGATTCTCTGGTGCCACGTACTTTGGTTCTTTTCGGTGTTTCAAACACAAATCGCCATTCATGCCAGCTCCACAGGCAGGGGCCGCATTTCTTTCTTACCCCAGCGGGAAGCAGCATTATTGGTCACCATGTGAGAGATGACTGTGACTTCCCGGGAATTTGGAGGGGTTTGTGTTGGACAGCTTCTCTAAGTGCTGGCACCCCAGACAGGCAGATGGGACTCTGTCCTGTTGTATGTTTGACTCTACATTTAGCCATTGCAACGTATCAGTCCTCTCTAGCTTCTCCCATGTCTTTTTTTTTCTGCTTTTGTATTCAGGTTTGAATCTAAGGTCTCTGCACTGAGTTACATTCCTAGTCCTTTTCTTACCTTTTATTTTGACATAGAGTCTCACCATGTTGCTAAATTGCCCAGACGGGCTCACACCTGTGATCCTCCTGCTTCAGCTGGGTTTGCCTCTTTAACCGCAGGGTGCCATGTGCTCTTTGCATAACACCTCTCCATGAGGCTGTAGTTAGTCTGGATGTGACTTGGGACGTCATTCCTCTCACCAGTGACCTTGAGCACAGACCCCACATTTCCAAAGAAAGCCAACAACTCCAGCCGCAAGGAGAGCAAAGGGCTCTCCAGAGACTCTCGGGGGGAAAAGCAAGGAGAGGGTTGCAGTGGACAGAAAACTTGATCAAAATCTGTGCTTTAAAAATGCAACTTCCTTGCCAAGGCCCTGTCCCTGGTGCTAGAAATCCTGTTCCGTCTCTTTCCTTTCCCTTACCCATTCTTTTTATTGTGGCATCCCCCCAAATGTGGCTCTAGCCACGCCCTTGGGTCTCTCACAAGAAGTACAGAGTTAGCTGGTCCCAGCGCTTTAGAAAGCATTTCAAGCACCCATTCCACCCCCGCCGTGTCACACCTCTGACATCAAAGCCTCATCCTTGCACATCTCATCAAAGACTCCACCATTGGCATAAGAGCCCTCCCAAAGGTGAGTGTGCGGATTTTATTAAGAAAGCGGACTTGCTCCATAAAGAGTCTCTTGAGTTTCAGGTCACTTAAATCTAACTTACCTGTGAGCTCTCCAGCTGACTTTATCCCCTGCTCTCTGTGCCAGCCACTGTGCTAAGCGCTCAACATCGATCCTCCCACTAGTTCTCAAGATAAGGCTTTTCAATTAAGGGTCATCACCATTACCCTGGTTTACAGATAACCCACAGCATGGCCAAGTTAAGAAAAACCCAGGCTGTTTGGCTCCAAAGCCCACTGTTATAAGCAATAAGGGCAAAATGAATGGTTCTCAAGGCCCAACCCCCAGTCCCTTGCATAAGGAAGCTCCTCACAATAAAGAAAAGTTGGTCACAGAGAAGCCAGAACTCCTTATCTTTCTATCAATTATTTTGGAAAGTCTAGTCTCTTCCTTTCCATTGTATTATTCAATTTAGCTTTAAAAAAAATCACATATAGAGTATGTGCCAGGCATGGCAGTGGAAAAATGGACACAGAAGGCAGTCCTTCACCTTGTGTGTAGAGGTCACAGCAAGGGAGAATAACATACCAGCCAACACTGTGCAGCTCAGCGCTGAAAGTGCCACCATGGAGGCACTGGAATGGAGGTGACCCGGCAGGCAAGCAGGTGGTTAGTCCTCCCCGAGGGAGAGGTAGGGCACGGTGCACCAGACCAGTGACAACTGGGCTGGATTTTGAAAAATGGAACGAAAAGGAAAGTAACTGTACTAGAAAGTCTAGGCTCATTTCCCAGTTCTGTCCTGCAGAATAATTAAGATGGAGAGAAGATGGGGCCCGGGAGGGCTCAGTGTGGCCCAGCCCTGGTCCCTGGGAGGAGCAGGGCATCCTGCTGAGGGTCACTGGAATTCAGGACGCTCCATAAGAGGAAAAGACAATCGTCTGGATTCAGAAAGGAAAAGCAAGGGCCTTGGATATCTTCATAGTATGTGGAAATTTTGACACCAGAGAGTCCACTCTGTTTTGGTGATGGAATTGTTTAACCTCACTGATACAGTTTTTACTGTTTCCTGGTTAGTTCTCTAAGTCCCCTTGACTTGAGGTAAGGTGCCCCTATTAACCAAATAGTGGGATCCACTGTCCTCTCTGGGTATGTTCCTGTAGGCTACTCTGTGTGTGAAACGAGGATACCAAATGTCTCTCAGCCAGGAGTGGTAGTATGTGCCTGTAATATCAGCACTCTGGGAGGCTGAGGCAGGAGGATGACAAAGTTCAAACTCAGCCTGAGCAACTTATCAATTTAGTAGTTTAAAAATCAATTTTAAAAAAGGTGTTGGGGATGGAGTTCAGTACCAAGGCCCTGAGTTCAATTCCCAGCACCGCAGTCCACCAACGAATCAATCCCTCTGTGAGTTGTGAAAATAACATTCACCACAGTAGAAGAATATAGAAGTAAAAAGGCAAAGGTGACTCCTTTTATAGGCATTTCCACTTCCATTTCTGAGCTCATTCTCCAAAACATAAGTTCAGGATCTCTTATCCCAGACTCAAAATGCTGCGCTGAAATTTTAGAAAAGGGAGTTTGATGAAGTGTGAGATAGTTCAGTAATTTTCCAGCAAGACTCTTCCTTGGGCCATGTTCTCTGTTCTACTATCTTTCACACGGGCCAAGGATGCATCTCACTAGTTGATAGGCAGCCTTAGCTCTGCCCAATCCTTGGGAAGAGATGGTATCACTGTTTCTTTGCATTCCGGTCAACTAAAACCAACAGAAAGGTGGGAATGTATACAATGAATGATAGTCAAATCAGGGAAATTAACACTTCTGTCTTCTTGAACATCATTTATTTGTATTGGGAACTTTTGAACTCTTCTGGTTCTTTACAAATATGCAATCAAATATCTGACTGAAACACTGCCTGGCTAGGACCTCCCCACGCCTTGTCTAGCGTTCCCCTCGGGGTGGGCTGTGCTGTGACCCCATAAGGAGTTCATTCATTTGTTCTTCCACCCACTAATGTCACAGCGGTGAGGTGGACAATATGTCATCATATAGACCTGGATGCCGAGGCTCAGAGAGGCAAAATAACTCCATAACCACAGAGTACAGAGTACTCAGATTCTAAATCAGCTTGGATTCACCCCAGTGCCCCAGGCTGCTTGTCCCCATATTGTGTCAGCAGAAACCCTCAGCATTGCACCACACTGTCCAGAACCTTGGTGAGCTAAAGGCCCTGCATGAGTAGGCTCCAAGCCACGTTTGCAGCCCCATCTCCGTCACTCTAAATTTCTCTTTCCCCAAGTTTCTGCAACAACCAACCACAAAACATTCCAGGGATGCCCTGCAGTGCTGTTGTTCTCTCTGGCCTATATAGGCTCCCTGTCTCTCCACTTGACAAACTCTTACTCACCCTCCAAGATCCAGCTCAAATATCCCCTCCCTATGAAAATTCCCCTGACCACTGTCCACCAGTGAGGTGGTCAGTGGGCTCCACTGCCCTTAGCACCCAGCTTCATCACCTGCAGCGCCAGCAGATCTCTGGTCTCTTCCTGTCTGATAGTCCTCTGGCCGGGATTCCATGTTTAAGAATCTTACAGGCAGATCTGGTGAGCTGCCAGCCCAGCGGCCTCCGTGACGGCTAGGCAGAGCCAAACGTTGTGGAAAAAGCTCACACGCTGTTCCCTACGGTGCCCTCAGGCGATTGTTTCAGGCTGAAATCCTTCCTAGGTGGAACAAGCCCTCAGGTGGGCTGTGGCTCTCTTCGCAGGGCACCATGGGAGCATGAGGAGACCCTCCTGGTTTTGCACAAGGCTCTGTATTCATTTTTTAAACTTATGACTAAGTAGTCTGTAAAATGCATGGGCTGTGGAACCTTGACATGAAATTAGCCTCGCCACGTCCCCGCTCCTCCCACTGCCGGTCTATGGATAGCAGGCTATGCAGACAGCAGGACAAATGAATCCAAAGAGACAACACTCACCCCGGGGGACAGAAGCTCAGGATGGCAAACAGCTGGCTGAGGGGCTGGGATCCACACACAAGCCACCGAGTCCGTCATTTTCTGCTGATCTTGTTCTTTCTGGCTAGAGGGCTGCCTCGCTTTCTGCATACCTGAGCAACCTGGGCATGAGGGTAATTACCGTGATTACTAATGTAATACTAAACAGTTATCAGTAATTGCTTACTATGTCCCAGGCCATTTTTAGAGGCTGTGTCATGCTATCCTCACCACGCACCTGCAAATGTAATAGCTTTGTTAAAAATAGCTTTGGTTAAAAACTGGTCCTGTAATCAGGCAGACATGGGTTTCAAGCCCAACTCTCTACGTCCTAGCTGTGTGACCCTAAGCAAGTCACTTAACCTCTCTGAGCCACATGCAGAAGACCCTAGAAAGTGTTTGTTATCTGATTATCTTGCCCCCTGTCATGTGAGATAAAGACACCATGGCTCAGAGAGTTTAAGTGCCATGCTCATACCAGCATGGCTATTAAGAGGTAAAGCAGGGATTTGCGTCGGGTCTGTCTCTTTACAATGCCCCTCTTTCCCACGCAGCATAACAGTATTGCTCAGTGGTTGACTATAGTTCCCTGGGCTCAGATTTGAGCTTTACCACTTACTGAGTTTTCAGATCTTAGGCGAATTACTTACCTACTTCCCTGTGTCTCAGTCTTTCCACTTGAAGAATGGGTATAAGCTAGGTATAGCGCCCCATGCCTGTAATCCAAGCACTCTGGGAGGCTGAGGCAAGAATGTCACAAGTTCAAATCTAGCCAGGGAAACCTAGCAACTTAGTGAGAACCTGTCTCAAAACAAAAATATAAAGAATTGTGTGTGAAGAAGACCTTGGGGTCAATCCCCGGTACTGAAAAGAAAAAAATAAATAAAAAAAGGAAGAAAACAAAGAAAGAAAAATGGGTATGACAATTAAATGTGACAGTCCATGCACAGCTCTTGGAATAGTTCCTGCCTTACAGGAAGTGCTTCTCACCCTGACTTCCTTAGCATCCAACCCTCAGGCTGGCTGGGTGGCGGATGCAGTGGGGACGGTGAGTAACGGTAGAAATGGATAGTTACTCCCTGTTTTCCTAAGACTTTCCTACGACAAATCTTGCAGTTTCTTCAGTTACTCCCGGTGACGTGGGTGACACACTGTTCCCTCTGCTAACTGTGCTCGGGTTGCTTCCTCCCCTGGAGCAGGGTCTCTCAAGCCACGACAGACGTAAGCCCTTGGTGGGGAGGAGGAAGGGGAGGGATGATTCCCTGCATTCTGAGATGGGCAGCAAAATTCCTGAATTCTTCCTATTAGATGCCACCAGCACCCTTCCCAGACGTCATAACTGAATGCCTTTGGCCATCCTTACTCATCCCTTGGGGTTAAAATCACCTCCCAGCTGTGAACTAGTAGGTCTAGAATACGCTCCCCAGCATGCTTGGATGCCTGGGAGCTGTGTGCAAGGCTGAAGGTTGCCTGAGCTCCTTTCACACTTAGAGGTTTGTGCTCATACTTGTCTCGCTGGTCACCAAGACCTCCGGGTCTCTTCCTCACGGATGGCTGCTTGTGGCCGGCCTTGCGGCCTCAAGTGTATCCATCCCCCGGAAATCTTGGGAGCTCAGACTACGCCTCGGCTCTGGTGATTACCAAGATGGCCCTCTCTAAATGCCTCCTCTCCACAGAGCCCAAAATGGGTCCTATCTTCTATTCTTTCAATCTCCTCCTTCAAGGCCTGGTTTGGAAGTCACAGCCTTTAAAAAGAAGTCTCTGTTCGACCATGAAAACTTATTTCCCAACTCAGTTTCCAGGGTGTCTGTATCCTACAATTACTTCTTCCAAAAGATCAGTAGCTTTCTCGAGGACTCTCACTTCCATTTATCCGCCAGGGCAAAGTCTTTCCAAATAAGTGCTTTTTTGACATGAAGCTATGCCCTGACCCCGCTCATGAATGCTTCAATTTCTTCTTGTGTTCTAGAACACCAAGATTCAACAATTCTCCTTATCACTCAGTGCCGCTCTCGCAGCCTCCACTTAGCCAACCAACTAGGCCTTGACACACAAGCTCCACTCAGCCCAGCCCGCTCTGCTTCTGTCCAGGAGCAGGTCTGCCTGGTAGTCCACAACACCTGTTGTTTCAGTTACTTTTCTCTCCTTGCCGAGAAAAAATACACAACGCCCAAAATCAAGGAAGGAAAGGTTTATTTAGCTCAGAGTCTGTGGAGGTTTCAGTCCATAATAAACTAGCTCCAGGGCAGGGTGGCAAGGCATGGGGGCAACACTGCAAGGCAGCAGAAGACAAGAAAAGCAACAACAGCAAAAGCAGGGGGAGCAAACCTTTCTCCTCCCTTAGGTTGTAAGCAGGCTGCCCACCTGGGGTGGGTGTAGCGCGCACACCATCTCTGCGCCCTCCTCTTGCACAGGATGAGGATGTTTACAAAGTGAGGCCCCTGGACTCCTGGGGAGTCACTTGGTTAAACTTCTAAACTTCTCAAGTTGACACAGTGTATCAACCGTTACAGCTGCCTTTGGAACACCAGCTCCACCCTAAAGTCTGGATCACCTCAAGCACAGTTCAGCTCTTGTTTGGCTACTCAAATCCAGGTGGGCATGAGATGGGGAAGAAAACAAGTCCTACTTCTCTAGTGGAGCCTTTGCTTTGGTCTTCATGGCAGAATAATGGAGTGACTGGCACAGGCCGACCAAGCATGTACGTTGTGCTTCTAGAAAATCACTTTACCTTACTTCCTCAATTTCCACATCTGTAGATGAGTCGCGTGAGTATCAAGTGCTTGCAGCGTAGAGTAGTTGCAGCAAAGAGTGATAAGTATGTCAAAAGTGCATAGCCTAGAGCCTGGAACTTGGTAAATAATCCAGAAGCATTCACAGTTCCTAGCTTCTCTCTGACCAATCAATCCACCTGCTATTGACCTTCCCTCTGAATCCCTACAGCTCCCCCAGGCTGCGCCACAGGATTTATCCCTCCATTATGTTGTGTTTCACATACTCACTTGTGTGACTTTGGAACGTGGTTGGTTCTCTCTAAACAGACTGTTCAAACCCTGTAGAGCCAGGGATTCATTCATTCAACAAATAACCATCAGGTGCTTACTAGGACCCTGGGGCTAGGCACTGTGGGTGGAAAGTGTGTGGAGCTTGGGCCCTGACCTCTAGCAAATTGCAGGGTAATGAGGGAGGCAAAATTATAATGGAGTTGTGACTTGGGTAGAGGATGACAGCGTCATTGGGAAAGTGTAAGTGTTGAAGGATAGGAAGAATCCCTTTTGCCTGCGGTGATCAAGAGACAAGAGAAATCCTGTCTTATAGAGACGAAGGGTGGCAAGAGAAGGCTTTACAGGAAGAGGGTGAGCTTGGGCAAGGGTGACAATGGCTCTTGGGGGATGTCTGGATATAAACCATAAACTTAACCATAACACCACGCATATTTCTTGCCTTCCATTACACCCATCCTTGGAACCAGCACACTATGGGCTGAAACCTCCACACACTGTGAGCCAAAATAAACTTTTCCTTAAATTTTGGGTGTCGGCTATTTTGTCCCATCAAAGAGGAAAGAGACTGAAATAAGTCATTCACTGTGATGCCAGCTTGAAACTCAGCAGTGGGAATAAGATTGGAAGCCCAGCAAGGCCTTAAAAACACAGCAAAAGAAGCTGCACTTAGCAGCTGAGCCCTGAGCAACCTTCCTGTTCCAGATTGTTTGGATTCTGGCAGCCAGAAGATCAACTCAGCAGGAGGCAGAAAGATCATTTATGAAACCACAGGAATAACCCAAGAATGGCATGGACCAGGCAGGTCTAAGGCAGCAGGTGTGAGACGGGCAGTCCGAGGAGGGTGGAAAAGAGCCTGTGAGGATGACTTGAATTGCTGTGTCCTTTCTTCTCCATATGTTCTATTCTTCATACTACAACCAGGAGAACGCTGTGAGCTCTATAGCAGATGGTATTCATTCCCCCATCAAAACCCTGCAATGGTTTCTCATCACTCCCAGAACTGACCCTGCCTCTGCTCCTTACGGCACAGTATCTGGCCTCCTCTTTTGGCCATCAACCTGTCACTGGATGTGATCCGGCTGCTCATCTCTCTGATGCTCCTCACGCATGGGTCTTTTGCATCTGCAGCTCCCTGTGCCTAGCTGAGCTGGACCACACCTGTCATGCTGGCGTCTGCTCAGATGCACCTCCTCAAAGAGGCCGTCCCTGGTGAAAACTGACAGCATCCATACCTTCTGGCTGCTTTGCTTTTTTACTCACAGTGCTTGTCAATTTCTAACCAGAGTTACAATATTTTTGCTCTAAGACAGTAAACTACTTATTGCACTTTATAACTGGGAAAAAGGTCTCACTGCAAAGCTAGCTGAAGTCCACCAGGATGGTTCTTATTTCACATAGGAAAAATTTTTTAAGTGATTTCAATATTTAAGTGTACACTAAGCACTTCTTTTAAATACGAGGTGTAATACAGAGGTCCCTGTGAGGTGAGAGAAAGGAAGGGACTTTAAATGAGGTAAAGCTATGAGATCCAGGACCCTGGTTATGTCTGTAAGACAAAAGAAGGGACCCAAATTGGTCATTTTCAATGTACGAGGAGTTTCCAACAGTGTTTTCTCTTTTGCTCCTTTCGCCATATAAGGAAGGTACTGATGACTTTATAGGCTAGGAAGCTGCAACCAGGAAAGTTAAAATCCATAGGTCTTTTGCATCCGCACTCCCTTAAGTGTTCTGTGTTGACACTTGATTGTCAACACAGTTCCTTTGGATTTGGTCCTTGCTGTATCCTTGGAAGGAAGGGGAGAGTCAAGGAGACCCCAGCATTTCAATCTTCATAGATAAGAACTAGCCAGTGG
Organism: Dolichotis patagonum; assembly: GCA_004027295.1. Taxonomy (NCBI): domain Eukaryota; kingdom Metazoa; phylum Chordata; class Mammalia; order Rodentia; family Caviidae; genus Dolichotis; species Dolichotis patagonum. The sequence continues at coordinate 49,824 of PVJX010003776.1, forward strand.
AGCTGGCCAAGATAGGAAACAACAAACAGGAAGGATTTTTGAAAACAAAACCAAGGTGAGCTGTCAATATTTTTATGTGAGGTGCCAGTCTGACATCCCAGAGGATGCTCCTAGTGGGTAGCTGGGAAAAGCACAGGAGTTCGGGGGCTGTCAGGCTTTGGCAGTCCACCACAGAGGGGTGATTGCTTAGCCCTGTACACCAGGTAAGCAAAAGGGCAGAGGACCAAAGATCCAGGTACGAGGCACAGCCCAAATGAGCAGTAAGAAGCGAAGCGAAGCTTTCAACAGCTGTCCAGTGCTCACGGGAGTCCCAAATGCTGCCCACTTTCCCACAAGGCCCTGCAGGATCGAGCCTGTAGTCCATGGCTCTGACCTCTCCCGTCTTCTGCACTCCAGCCATGCTGGTCTCTAGGTTTCCTGAGATTGCCAAGCTCCCTCTCACTGTAGAGACTGCAGTTTTCCTTCCTTTTCCTAGAAGCCACCTCTCCAATCACCACCACTCCTCACTCAGTTAACACTTATTTATCTTGCAGATCTCAGCTTAAATACCGCTTCCTCAAACTGTCCTCCCTAGACTTGGCTTCCCTCCCCCAACTCTTTCTCCTTACTAAACGCTTTCACAACACTCTATAGGTAAATGAAAATATACGCACGCGCGGGCACAGGCAGGTAGCTGACTATATAATTGACGCCTATTGTCTTAGATCATTAGTGAAAGGGGCCAGTAGACAAATGCCACTGCCTGTGTTGCTCACCACTCTGTCCCCAGAACCTAGCACATACTAGATGCTCAATAAAGGCATGTTGAATGTATGAACTGAGCCTGTAGCAAGAAAAGGAGGGGAACCAAAAAAATGCACAGTGACAGGAAGTTGAGATGGATTTTTCAAGCAGAAGTGGTGCTCTGACACTGTCCCAAACTGCAGCTGAGTGTGGCAGGCTGCAGACCAAGAAAAATCAATGAGTCTAAGAAGCTGAGTGACCCTGGATTTAGGAATCCCATTTAATTATTTGGTTAGGAGGAGGGAAAAGAGGCGGTAAGGCTTGTAGGCAACATGTGAGAGGGTAGGTGGGAGGGAAGTGAAATCAATTGTATAGTCCACTCTCTCAAGGGATTGAGTAATAGAGAAGTAAGGAGGATGTTAGCAGAGTTACCAAGAGGAGAGTTCTTGGAATGAAAGCAAGTGTTACATTTTTATAAGTCAAGGAAAAGCTAGCCAAAGGGAAAGATGAAATATTTATAAATGGGGAAGAGTCATTGATGAGGCAAAGTACTTGAAGAGAAGGGGAAGCTGAGTGTGGTGGTACATGTCTGTAATCTCAGTGGCTCAGGAGGCTGAGGCAGGAGGATTTTAAGTTTGAGCCCAGTCTGGGCAATTTAATGATTTAGCATGACCCTGTCTCAAGATAAAACATTTAAGAAAGGCTGGGGGTTTAGCTCAGTTCAAAGATCTTGGGTTCGCTCCTCATGCCACACACACATCACACCATTTAATCCATTACCACTCCCACCTGTGGGTAATAATGGCTTGAAACAAAGGACATCATAAGGCAAGCAATATCACACATTTACTGACACAAGAATATGGAGCTTCCAGCCAAGCGTGGTGGCACATGCCTGTAATCCTGGCATTCTGGGAGGCTGAGACAAAAAGATCACAAGTTCAAGCCCAGCCTAGATAGCTTCGTGAGACCCCGTCCAATAAATGAATGAATAAATAAATGAACTTATTGAAAAAGTGAGCTTCAAAAGAAAAATAAATTTTTAAAAAACTGGAAGGCTTCAAAGAATGCGCACCTTCTATATAGCAAAGAGACATTATTAAATGAAGAGGCAAGCTAAAATTCTGGGGAAATATGCAACTTCTCTAAAAGTGTGCATCATATTGTTTGAAAAGCCATTCCAGAAGTCAAATTCACAGGGATGGAAAATATAATGCAGTTTCCAGGGGCTGAGGAGTCTGGGAATGAATAGTTCTTGTCTACTGGGCACAAAGTTTCCCTTGTGCAAGATAAGAAGTATCTGGGAGCCGCTGGTGATGACCATTGCTCAGCACTGAAGATGTACTTCATGCCCCTGAACCGTGCCCTTGAGACTGGCGGAGATGATACATTCTTTTGTTACTCGCGTTTTATCACAAGTGGTCCTGAAAACTGCTACATGGAATAAAAGTGAAATCGAACACTCCAGTGGAAAAACAAACAAGTAAAGGTCAGTAACAGTCACAGATAAAGGCCATGAGTGCTGATTTAAGTATCAACAACTATTTGATCCATCTCAGGTCTCAACACCTGGAGCCAGGAAAGTTTGTGACCAGTTGGACTGAGGGTAAATGCAGCGATAATGCCGTCACTGGCTGCTCATGGCCTCAGACGCCCTGGAGAGCCGTGGGCGGGAGTGCAGACGAGGACTGCTTTTTTAGAAGACAATCAGGCTGGAGCTATCAAAATACAAAATGGCATGCCATTTGATCCAACAACTCCACTTTTGGGAATGTCTCCCAGAGAAATACCCACTCGGATGTATAAGGGGATTTTATCCCAGCATTTCTTGAAATTTTAAAAAATAGAAGCCACCCAACTGGCCATCAAGAAAATGATGTTTAAATAATGTTACAAGCATACCATGGGGCTATTATTCAGTCACTGAAAAATTAAAGTTGTTCTACCCTAACGCAAATAAAAAATCAGGAAGTATTCACTGGAAAACAAGTCACTAAACAGCATTACCATATTTTTTTCGAAAATTATATTACTGCTCCTGTTTTCATTTAAGAGGAAAGGCTTAGTGTGTATTTTTCCAAGGAAAAGGACCCACTGAGAAGGGGAAGGGAGGTTTTCATTTTTTACTTACACACCTCTGCTGTGTTTGCTTGTGGTTTCCTAGGAGCACTTTCTAATCTTGGTAATAAAAGAAAACACATGGGATAATGTGGAATGAAATTGAAGTCCTTTAAGATTCCAGAAATGCCAGGATGGTGTCACAATGTTGGTGATGTAGGCAAAGGTGTTGAAAATGGGGTCAGTGGAAATGAGAAAAAGGCATCCACGGGTGATATGGGCAGCACTTGGGAAGCGAGTTCAGGACACTTGTCAGGGATACGATGTGAAGCTGAGCAGACAGGAAAAGGTACTGGGTTGATAAAATCAACTCCTCCAACTTGTAAGTAATATGCTGACAGAAAAGAGTGCATTTGTTTATCCAAATGCGTTTATTGAGCATCTACTATGTGATATGAAACAAAACTCAAATCCTATCCCTTGCAAGCTGCTTTTAATGTAATGGGAGAGACATGTAAAAATATTACATTAAATAATTGACAAAGACTTTGAAGCAAATTCTGACAGTGCTGGAATGAAAAAGTGGGCAGATGCATCCAAAAAGGCCCTGCCCAGCAGTTCTGTCTACACAGAAACATGAGAGATGGTGGCTGTTGGTTTAATGAGGGGCTGGCACGAAGGGCAAAGGCTTTCTAGGCAGAGTCATGCATGCAAAAACCTAAGAAGAGAAAAGCTTACGAGGAGATGGAAGAAAAGGCAGTGTGACCATTTCCTAAAACGACACTACGAATTGTCCTGTGGGCTTCTCTTTAGTACCCAGCCCTGCTGAGGACCCAGCAAGACCTCGTGGAAGCACATGATAATCAGCGCTTGCTGCGGTGTGCAGTGTTAAAATGGCTGCACACTAAACCTGGTATCCCAGCCCGCCTTCCTTATCGTTAGGAACAGGAGCGGGAGGGATACAGTATAATACAGATACACCACTATGTGCCCTGACCATAAAACGTTAGACATAGAATCAGTGTGCCCTGACATTGCTAACCTTTCAAAACCAAACACTGTAAGTCCTGTGACATCAGCTGAATATTACTGAAAGTCACCCTGGAATGCAAAAATTTTCAAGGAAGGAGAACACCAAGGCAGGTAAGTGGTGACACAGCTCCATTAGACTCTTGGCCTGATCTGAACAGTAAAGAGCAGCCTGGTTGAAGTACAAGCCCCTTTTGGTTTAATTAGACCTCATAGATTTTCCAAAAATCTAAGATGAGCACATACTGCGCCTCTCCTCGGGGAGGTCCCAGCCCAAAGCAGAAGGCTGGTCTTCTGAAGAACCCCATAGGAGACCAAAAGTGGGGAGATCAAGGCAGGAATGGTGGGTGCCCAGGAGCCATGCACTCAGCTCCTGGGTAGGAACTGGTGACCTGGGCAGAAGGGAGTGGGTGGTGTGGCACTGCAGAGGGAAAGAAGAGCATGCCTGAAAGAAGAAGAGCTGAACGGAAAGTAAGGAGCAGGCGACTGAGGGCAAGGGAGCGGCTGCTGCTGAAGCCAAAAGTTAGGCAGAGCATCAGGGAGTGACGGGGTTTGCATGGCCCAGAAGTAACTCCAGGATTTCTTGCAGTTGTGTGCTGAGGTGGGGTGGGGTGTCCAGGGATCCCAGGAGGAGAAAGGTGACCAGCACTGCGTGCAGGTGGATCCCTCTGCAGCTGTGTGTGTGACAGACAGCAGGCAAGTCCAAGGGCAAGCAGACCAGATGAGATTCTCCTTTGGGACCCTCTGCCTCTTCCCCCAGCTCGGCCTCTCACATTTGAGGGCTTAACAGGGGTTGAGAAAAGCGTGCATCTTTGCTCTTCCTCCAGAGCAGAGAGGACCTGCATATCCAGCCTGCTGTTTTCTCAGGGATGACAGAGGCTGGCAGGGGACAGTATGTCCTCCTGCTCACCCTGAAGCCCTGCCTAGGAGATGCCTCGAGGCTCTTAGCTCAGACAGAGCAGAGACCTGACTTCAGACTCCTTCAAGAGGGAGCACTGAGGAAGCGTCGTCACCACCGCTCAGCAGAGCACCTGCTTGTGGCTGGGTTATTTCCCATTACTCTGTATTTCATTTGGGGAAAGCCTCTGTCACTTAGTTATTTTTCTGGCTAACAGTGAACCCCGGGAACAGGCCCAGGGAGCCAAAATGATTAATATCCTGTGCTGTTCCGTGACAAAGTGTATGGCTGGCCACACTTTGGGAAAGGGCAGTGTGGCAGCAGGCAAGTTCCTGGAGACACCTGGGGGGGAGAGAGATGCTATAATTAATTGCACAAAGGAAGTCAATGAAATTGAACAGGGGCTCTAAACACGTACCTCCTCGTGGCCATTTGCTTTCAGGAAATGTTCCAAGTTGTTCGGCAGAGCTCTGGCCATCCCCGGATTCCTCAGGAACACCCAGTCTGTTCAAGTTCACTGCTTTTTCAGCTTTATTTCCAACCCTTGGCCTTGGAGGATGGCAGCCCAGCCACTGGACTGTCACATATCAATTGCTTTGTTTATCTTATTGTTGGCCTGTTTTGGAAACACTCTCCTAGACTCCTGTGTGACTCATAGGTTAAGGAGCATGAGTAATGCCTCTGGAACTCACTTGGAACTGGAGGGAACCCTTCCCATTTGATTTCCGGTCCTAAAAAAAGACAAGATAGTTCACCAGAGAGGCTAATTAGTTCTCCTATTCAACAGTTAGGGTGGCCCGGCCCTGCTTGGAAAATTGCCTTTTGTGCGGTAGGGTTCAGAAAGCCAAACACCAACATTTTTTCAGAATTATAAAATGACACCAGAGGATCGTTTTGTTGTGATTTAGTTTTGCGGCTGAAGGGTTCATTTATGTTACAGAGGAAGCCCAAACAATCTCTCTCAAGGAGCCACAAAAGGAGCAAGCAACCGGAGGCCTCTTTTCTTATTTGGTTGCTACTGGGTGAGCGCAACCTGTCCTTGTGCTTTTTCTGCTGTTTTTGGCTGCCCTTCTAAGCTGTGATGAGAACTTGCTGCCGCCTTCACCCCCAGTAGGTGTGGCTCCCTTTACGGCCAGAACAGTGTGGCGTTCACTTCCTGTAACAGAAATGGTAAGAAAGTGGCTTCATCCCGGTTTCTAAACAAGCTTTGGAGAGAACTAGGCCCTTGCTAGGATTAGGCAGCTTTTCTGCAGGGCTAGAATGAAGGACTCTAGCGCTGCTGAGGGTGAGAACCATGGCCAAAGGAGGAAAAAGAAACCGAGCAAAACCTGAAGGTGTTTGTTTGGAGATAATCTGGAGATAATCTCTTCCTTCTTTTTGGTCCTACCAGCTTTGTGACATTGAGCAAGTTCATTAACCTCTCTGTTCTTACCTGTGAAATAGATACTAACACAGCCTGCATAAGCACAGATGTTAATGTTCATAATTCAGTGGGCCTGGTACTGCAGATTTGTTGGTATCTCCCATTGGCACTGCCCAAGCCCCTCTCGTGGAGACATGGCTGCTGACCACTGCACAATGCTACCTCACCCTTCCAGTTGGAAGGAAGAATATCAGAGTAAGTGGACTTTATACCAGCAAGACGTTAAAACATAAAGCTAAATCCACAGGTTTTCCCCATTTTCCAATCTTTTCTGCAGAAATAGCTGCAAAGATGACTGACTACTCCATACTTCCCTACTTGGATCCTGCCAAGGTTTCCCAAGCATTTAGCATGAAGCTGGCCCTCCTCGCTTCACCTGGTCAGTCCCTGCCCACTTCCTGTCTTCCCCTCAATCTCCACCAGCTCATTAGTCTCTGACCTCCCATGCGGCCTTGCATGGGCAGTCCACTCGCACCCCACTCTCCTACATCCACTGCTCATCCTGGGGCCTCAGCTTGCCATCATCTCCTCAGAGAGGCCTTTCCTGAAGGGCCCTGCCATCATTCTCTATACAGCCCATGGTGTATTTATTTCATCCTACTCAGCGTAAGTGATAACTAGATTAGCTGCCTGCTTGTGGCCATTTCTGTCTTACTAGACTGTGGGCTCCAGGAAGGCAAAGCATAAACCTGGGCTGGCACTTAGTAAGTGCTCAATGGACAGCCCATAGTAAGCAGCTGGGGGCAGATGGGTGGAAAGATGAAGACAGGAAAGTGAGAGTGGAGGAAAAGAAGGAAAAAGGAAGGAGGAAGAGAAGAAGGCGGGACTGATTCAGGATCAGCAATGAGAAGCACATTCGGGCAGAATGGCATGAGGTCACAGCCAGTGGAGACAGAGAGGATTCCAAAGAAGAGAGCAGACCGGCAATGGTGTAAGATGCCTGCGGACACACAGCCAGCAGGTTGCTGAGACCTCTGAGCACAGTCCTGCCAATTAAAATTAAGGAACCAATGTGCAAAGGTGATGGTGATGGAGACATGCAAAACAGCAAGAACAATGGGGTTTGTCACTGGTGATGTCTTTAGAGGGTAGGTTGAGGAGGGAAGAGCCAAAAGCCAGCACTATGGAGCTGGGGGACCCCGGCTCGTCCTGTGAAGACTTTGGGGAGCCTCTTATCAGCCTCTGACACACTCTCAGTGCTTAAGAAGTGTTTGTTCTCTTTCCCTTTTAGTTACTCTTTACTCATTGTTAAGACAAAATACCTGATGCCCAAAGTTAGGGAAAGAAAAGTTTATTTCTTACAGTTCTTGAAAGTTTCAGTCCATACTCAGCTGGCTCCAAGGCAAGGTGGCATGGCGGGGCCGCAGTTCATGGTCCGTACAAACAGCAAGGCCCGAATTGGCAAGAGAGAGAGAACAAACCTTCTTCACACCATTACATCATATCCTTGCTCCACCCCTAGGCGGGTGTACCACTCACAACACCAATCCAAGTGCTAGACAATGAACCAATCACAAACACATAATTAATTGCGTGAGGCTTGGGGGCCAGTGACATAAACCATGACATTCCACCCCTGGTCCCCCAAAACTCATGCACATCCTTTATACAGAAGACATTTAGTCCATCCCCAAAAGTTGCCAAAGTCCTAACAGTTTCAGCATTGCTGAAAAGTCCAAGTCTCAAGTCTCCTCCAGATCTATAGCAAATTCTTAACTGTAACTTCCTGTACAAATGAAACAAGGTTAAACATATCCAAAATGCAAAGGCACAAAATAAACATTACCATTCCAAAAGTTACAAACAGGGGAATACAAAGCATTAGAAACAAAGCAAGTCCAACATCCAGCAGGGTGAACATTAAGTCCTAGAGTTCCATGCTCAGCATTTGAAGCAATCTGGTTGCAAGTTCCAAAAGGCTTGGGTGATTCCACCTCCATGGCACTTCCAGAGATTTCGGCTTCTGCAGCTTCTCTCTTAAGCCTGCTCTGCTCGGATTTTGCAGCTTTCCTTGGACGAGCCACATTTCTGGCTTTTCCAAACTTCTAGGGTCTCCGCTGTACCTCTGGCTTCAGCCTTACATCTTTACATATTGCCCTCTCAGGGGCACACTGCTTGGCCTGCCAGGCCTTTTGCAATAGGGGTGGAAGCCTTCTTACCCTCAGAATTTGTGCATTTTCCTTGCACCTAAAATCAGCATCACTTGGATGCTGCCAGAGTTTGCTGCCAGCTGGAGCAGTAGCCAGGCTTTTTTCTTCCATGGCTGTAGGGGTCAAGTGCTTGGATCACTGGGCTCTGTGAACCTGATTGTGAGGAAAAGCTTCTCTATGTTGCCGCCATTCTGGAACCTGGTGTGATTGCCACCATTTTGGAACATCATATGGCTGCTGCCATTTTGAAACCTCATGTGGCCTCCGTCGCCATTCTGGAGCATGGTGCTCTGTAGCTTTCTCCTCTGAGCAAATTCTTCAACTTTTGCCATTTTGAGGCTGCAAAGGATGGAGGCCCACTGCTTCCTGGGATGTCCCCTGGCCGTCTTTCTTATTTCTCTGATCCTTCTCAGCAATCAACGTCTCAGCTCTATCTTTACATTCCACAGCTTTACTGGATTTTTCCTTCTGGCCAAACTCACAGCATTTTAAATTATCCTGCTGGGCTCTTTGCTCTTGATGTACTACATAAATCTGGCTAAAAACCCCCCGCAATAGCCATGCCACTGACTCTATATTCGACTGCCTTGAAATTTCCTTTGCTAGATTAATCAGTCCTTCGCCCTTAATCTCAGTCTCAGGCAAAGTCTCCAGACATGAGAAAAATGCAGACAAAGTTTCTGCCAATCCATAACACATATGGTCTGGAGTCCCAACAACCAATGCTGTCCTTCTCCCCAGCAGAAACCACCCCAAGCCTGGTCTTTACTGGAAGGCTTTCTATCAGCCTTCTGGTCTGCTGAATTATGACCAGAATCTCTCCTAAAGAATAGCCTAAGCTGTTCCAATCCCACTCTTTCAGGTAATGTCTCCAAGCCTTCCCAAACTCTTCTATAAGCCATTTCCAAAGGCTCTTGAACCACATGGTCAGGTATAGTAACAGCAACGACTCCACTCCTCTGGTACCAAGTTCTGTCTTAGTTACTTTTTACTCATTGTTGAGACAAAATACCTGATGCCCAAAGTTAGGGAAGGAAAGGTTTATTTCTTATAGTTCTTGGAGGTTTCCGTCCATACTCAAATGGCTCTAAGGCAAGGTGGCATGGCAGGGTTGCCGTGCATGTCTGCTGCAAACAGCAAGGCACAAACTGGCAAGAGAGAGAGAGAGAGAGAGAGAGAGAGAGAGAGAGACAAACCTTTCCACTATTGCATCACATCCTGGCTCCACCCCTAGATGGGTGTAGCACTCACACCAACAACCCAAGTGCTAGACAATGAACCAATCACAAACACATAATTGCATGAGACTTGGGGGCCACTGACATAAACCATGACACCCTCCCAGGGCCACTCACTTTTGTGCTATCCCATTCTGAACAGAAATTAGCAGACTCCATTAGCAGCAGGTGAACCCCTTGGAAAGCTCATTTCAAACAGGTGGCTGAGCCCCTCTTCCCGACTCGGTGAGTCTGGAGGGAAGGTAGTCACTTGCATTTCTGAGTTCCCATGTCCGGCCAGATCCAGGGCCACACTTTGAGAACCACCAGAGCTGCCTGTCAGAGGGGAGGGGGATGGAGAGACAGGGGGCTCAGAAGGGTTACTGAGCCCAGCTTTGGAAGGCGCATTGGACCTCGCTCCATCTCCTCTTGTAGTCTTGAAAGTCACCTTCCAAGTCTAAGTCATTTTCTGATGACTTTCCTCCTGCCCCTAAATGCTGGCCGTTCCCTACTCTGACAAAGCCAAATGCATCTCTTTATCGTGATACTGATCTTCCTGGCCTCTGAATTAAATATTGACCTCTGTTTCCCACTGGATGCTGAATTTGTTTATTGATTTGTGTTCCCCACTGGACTGTGGATGCTTTGACATTAGGATCATGTCATCCCTCTCAGGATCTCATTTACGACTTACTTACTGAAGGCCAGACTAACTGATTGGATGGATGAAAGTGTTTAATGAGTATTAATATATGTGGTGGCAGGAAAAGCAATCAAAACTGATACTGTGTGTAGACCCGGAGTACTGGGGATAAATGCATGTTTGACAAAGATGCATTCAGCTCTTTGCTCTACATTAACCAGATAATAACCTTGGTTAAATTACTCAATCATTCTGAGCTTCCCTCTCATTGTTAGCAAACTAAAGAAGATAATCCTTTCATGTATGTGAGGATTAAATGAAATAGTATAAAATGGTGCTTGATATATATAGAATATTAAATAAAATTCAGTTCCTGATAAAATAAAACAAAATTATTTATTCATTTTTGCAATGCTAGGGATCGAGCTCAGGGCCTTCCATATGCAAGGCAAGCATTCTATCAGTGAGCTACATCCCCTTTCTGAAAAGTGGAAATTGACTGGGCTTGGTAAAAGTAACACTGTCGATGAAAGTTATTTATAATGTTTGCTTAATATTTATGTCCCACGACTAAGGAGCAAAATACTATTTTGCAGCTTACTCAACACATGTCCAATCAGCTTCAGTCATTATTTTCCCAATGCTAACTTCTGTGTTGCTCTGAAGCCATCTGAATTGGTGTTTAGGATGTGATTTAACCTTTAAAAACTCTTCCTCCAGGAAATGGGTAGGTTTTCAGAATGAAGGCTTTCAGAATAAATGACACAAGGCCACAGACACAGACAACTTTCTATGCGAAGTGTGCCCAAAAAATTACATGTAAGAGAAAAACATGATAGCAACTCTCTGTTGAACAACATATCTATGAAAACTAAATGTGGCTGGGTGTGCTGGGCACATGGTTGTAACCCCAGCTACTTGGGGAGCTGAGGCAGGTTCAAGACTTGCCTGATCAACTTCTGGAGACCCTGTCTCCTAGTGAAAAAAAAAAAAAGATAGAGCTCTTTGCTCCCTGGGCTAAATGGAGGTACTACAATGCACAGTGTTTCCATTGCTGTTAGTGATGGTTATTAGATTTAAAATAATTTTAATGCAAAGTACTAGGAATTCTTAAATCTGAAGCCTTACTTTTTTCTCTATATTTTGTGAAGGAAATATTCAAATACATTTCTAGCTCATTTTAATGTTTCATCCCTTGGGTAATTTTTTTTTACCAATAGATTCCCAAGTGTATTCTTATAAAGAGTACTTAAAATATCTCACTGAAACTGTTTTAGAGAATGGATTTTTTTAATGGGCAACAGCCTTGTGAGGGGAAGAACGCTATTAATAAGTCAAGTTCTAATGACCCAGGCAAGACAGAGTAGGCAGGATTCGGTCATTGCCAAATTGGTCTCAAAAACAGGAGTGCACAGGAAATGGAATGACAGCAAATTTCAAAGTACAGCAAAATCCTCATTAACACCAAATACAGAAGTCACACTTCTTCAGATTTGCTGAACCAGAAAACACACACACACACACACACACACACACACACACACGAGGACCTCAGAAGTCTTCATGTGCACAAAGCAATCTAAGTGACATGTTGTTCTGTGGGGCTCTATGGTAAGCAAGTTTGACTGCTTGTATTCAAGGGACTTTTATCTTCAGATTTGTTCTCAAAATGAGCCTATTGTGTGCACTCTGCCCAGTGAGTGTGCTCAAGCATGCATCAAGGACCATCCTGCAAACAGAGACGCGGGAAGAGACGCTTTTCAGGGGAAAAAAAACAGAAAAAAAAAAGAATGAAAAAGCTTCTGCATTGCAGTTAATGGTCTCTTCTTGCTTTGCACAGGATAACTATGAGCATGAAGCACGGTTACGCTGATCAGGAAAAAAATTAAAATATTAGAGTGGTTTGTGGGAATTGTTTTTGTTTTTCTATTCTTCAGGTTCTTGTTTTTGTTTTAGAGAAAATGCATTCTTGCAGCTCATCCAACTTGATAGATCTTTTCCTTTCTTGTGGTAAAGTAAATGCAGTACCTGATATTTTAGAACTGCATCCTGTTTTCTAATCTTGATTAATCTATAACTTTCAAATGTAATGAATTGGAAACAACAATTTATAAGGTGATCTTTTGGAAGTTTGAAAACATTTCTGATGGGGAAAAAGTTATTTTGCAATGATGCATTTTCACATTAACACAAATCTAATTAACCCATGGTATAGGTAAAAGGACAGGAGGAATAAAAAGCACTGTATTTTTGTTGCCTACTAATAAAATATGTCATTAGGTAGTACTCTCAAAGATGGAAAAAGCATAAAACACTAGACCTCCAAACACCTAAAACCTGAGCTGAATCCTGCCTCAATTTTGCAATATTAGACAAATAACTTTACTTCCCTGAGCTTTGGTGGCCTCATCCATCACACAGGAATGATGCTTGCATCCCAGGAACAATGCTCTGCACACAACACTTGGATTAGCAAGTTCACTATGGCGCCATATATGCATGGCCATCCCATTGGGTAACTTGTACCACCCAATGAAACTGTCCCATTCCCCCTGATGGGGTGGTCATGTATGCGCCACTGGTAGTTCAAGGGGTGGGAACATGTTAAGAGCCAACTTAGGCCGGATTCTGGCTCTGCCATTTATTTGCAGAAACTTGGGGAAGTCATTTACTTTCTCCATGCATCAATTTCCTCATCTATAAAATGAAAATAAGAAACTTGTTTTAGACTTGTGTCAGTTCTTTTGGGTTGAGTCAGTGTGTATCCTTGGTACATGGAAAACACTGTAAAAGGGCCAGTTATTGCTATTATTGCTGCTACCAGGTATCTTAGTTACTTTTCTTATTACTGACATGAGATACTCAACACCTCAAGTTAAAGGAGGGAAGGTTTATTTTGGCTCATAGTTTGTAGAGGTTTCAGTCCATAGTCAGCTGGCTCCAAGGCAGGGTGGCATGGCAGAGGGGTGTGGCTGAGGAGAAAGCCCATGCCAGGGTCAACAGGGAGCACTAAGCAGTGAACCTACCTTCTTTTCTTTATATTCCATTCAGGCTACAAGCCTAGTTGGTTGATGCCACCCCCACCTAGGAAGGGCCTTCCATTACCCACACCTAGAACTATGCTAAACTAAGTTAGTTATCAGACACTCTAGATCCAGCCACCTCCAAAAAGCCCCACCTATGAGGTTTTGGTGGGGGGGGACATCTAAATACAAACAATAACATCAGGGTCTCTCTGCCTCTATCTTTCTCTCTCTGTGTCTCTGTCTCTGTCTCTGTCTCTCTCTGCCTCTCTCTGTCTGTGTCTCTGTCTCTCCCCTCTCCCCCCAATTTCAGGGCACGGGATTGAATGGAAGGTGTCACACTTGCTAGGCAAATGCTCCATCATTGAGCTACAGGCCCCAGTCCCCTTGTTTCTTTTTCAACAACAAAAACAAATTATTCTAAATTAAACATTAAATAGATATTAGAGTTTCTCACCTAGGAAGCCTTTATGGCCTGTGCTAATTTACCACCATATATGGCAATGAAATTCCATCCCCCAGCTGTGTAAGTGAAGATGTAAGAAGGAAGGAGTACCATGACTAGCCAAAACCACAGTCTCAGACGTGCCATTCACTTGGTTAAGAAGGAATGTCAAGCGTTACCTATTTTTCACCAGAAGGAAAACAAGCAACAAGTCCTTGCAGCCAGACCTGGAAAGCATTGTTGTGAGGAACTGGAAAGGAGATCTCAGACACGCTTGGGCAAAATTATTATCCTGCTGCCTTTCAATTACAATTACCACACTAAAAATAGTTGCATTGTATTTCATTCACTTATCATTGTTCAGTGGCCCCATTTGTGGAATGTGAAAATATTTGATGCCTTGCAAATGAAGACAGCTGGATGCTTCAAACCTCATCTGAGGTCTGAAATAGAGAGAGCCTTCTGTATTTTTCCTCCCAGCACAAAGAAATTGCTGTTTGTCAGCCCTATCTCTTTAATTCCTAGAATTAAGCAAGAGGCTGGGGAAGAAATTTTATTTTAACAGTGAGGTGCCAATTATTTTAGCTTCATCTCCTTGGAAAGGTTAACTCCTCGACATTATGAGGAACCAGGAGCCGGGGCCAACCTACCAGGATGCCATTTGGCCGCCTGTGTCAGCGGAAAGACTGGAGGTGGCGACCAGAGGAACCACATGGGCAGAGCTGGTTCACCCTCGTTTTCTAAAACCTGCTGCCCTTGGGAAGAGTGAAGTCACCAAGACGAGGACCTCGTGGATGAAATGTATTTTCCTCCTGTGGGCCCCGAAGGAGCCCCTCAATCCCAACAGTGACCTGCAGGGGTGTGGAAGACGCCCCCCCCCCATGTTCCCGTGCGGAAAGTTTTCCCTGGCTCAGAGCTTCAAGGCAGAGAATCCCTGAAAAATAGTAATACTGCTAAGTACCACGAACTGGAAGTTATTTTGAATTTTATCTTTGTAACAAAGTTTTCTTAGCACATGCTTGCAGTACACAGGGACTGCACTCCTCGTGGGGAGTTGGTACATGTGCCTAACGCGTCTTACTTCTTACCTTGCCTTCCCTTCCTCTTCCTCGCCTCTCCCTCCATCTCTTGGTTCAGCTCACCAAACCACTCTAGGTATTGTTCAGTCAGTGTATCGAGATTTTAAAAAAGCGGCGGCGGGGTGGGGGTGGGGGTGTGTGGGGGTCCAAGACCTAAAAGCAGATCGCGCTGGAATTTTCCAGGGATCACAGTCTAACCAGGGCAAGACATCGCAAAGGCTGTGCAGTCTGAGGGTGGCTCACTGGTGACTTGAAGAAGAGAAAAACCAGAAAAACATGAAGTGGTGCCAAGAAACACACCAAGTGTTCTGGGACGCTCGGCTTTCTTGGTTTCCTTTTAAAATTATTTTTTATTATTGTAAACAACTTTTCAGCAAGTTTATCCCATGACCTCGTCACTAAAACGCAATCGTTGAGGTATCTTTATGAATGCGTATAGTTTTTTTCCTATGTGTGTGTCTTAGTCACAAGCTGTTAGTCACTTTGA
The DNA here is from genome assembly GCA_004027295.1 of Dolichotis patagonum. Taxonomy (NCBI): domain Eukaryota; kingdom Metazoa; phylum Chordata; class Mammalia; order Rodentia; family Caviidae; genus Dolichotis; species Dolichotis patagonum. Next base: position 64,999 of record PVJX010003776.1, read on the forward strand.
ATATGACAGAGGTCTTTATTTTTCATGCAACATTATCTCCAAAATTATTTTCTTTGATTTATTCCTATATTTATGATTTAACTCTATCTTTAACATTTTAAGAGATGTCATAAAAAAGAATTTGAAAATAAAATTAAATTTTAAAAAAATGGCATATTTTACCTAGCGAATGTTATTTTCTCAAAGGAAAATTAATTTGGTCTTCTTTATTGTTGATGTCTCTGACTCCAAAAATGAAAGCAAGAAAAAAAAGAGGATCAACATTCACAACTTTACAACACTATAACTAAAGGTAAACTTCATTGCGTTTTATACCCATGGGGCACCTCATTTGAACATACTGTCAACTCAGTAGTGAGCAATTAAATGTAAAAAGCTTGGTAAAGGCAACTTTAAACATTAGTTAACAATTACAGAATTACAATTTTATTTGGATGCAAGAAAAAACTAAGAAAAATTATTTATTCTTTTATTTCCTGGCTGATGTGACTATTCAGAAATCCAAACTGGCCAATTATGTCACTCTGAGCTCTAGAATTCTAGCCTCAGTGGTGCCATTCTGCAGTATAAATCTTCTTCTCCCCTTTGTCCTTGGGGATTGAACCCAGGGCTTCTTGCAGCCAAGCACTCTACCACTGAGCTACCTGCCCAGACCTTTATATTTTAGTTTGAGACAGCATCTCACTAAGTGGCCAAACTCATCTCAAATGTGCAGTCCTTCTGCCTTAGCCTTTTACCTAGCTTATATTGCATGCATATACCACCGTGCTTGACATCATTTAATCTCTAATTCAACTAATATTTATTGTAAATCTACTATATGTTATAGAATATTCCCTTATAGACCTAATTGCCAGAATCATATAATAAATAATAAATTGTCAGGTTATTGTAAATGTTATAAGGAGAATTCAAGGACATGGGGAATGAAAGCGATGCGGTGGCATGAAATGGGAAGGCTGCTGTCTTAGACAGAAGCCCAGAGACTTCTCTGATGAAGGGCTTATGGGGGTGAGCGCTGGAATCCTTTGTGTGTTTCCGAAAAAGATGCCTTGCCTATGTCCATGCAAGAAGTGCAGCTCACTTTACCTCTCTACATTGTTTTTCACTCACTCGTTCAAACCATACTTGTTTTTGTGAATGTGCTATTATTACTTTGATAGCTGTGGGAAATATAGGAGCGACCTCAAGAGGCATGAGTGGTCCCTGCCTAACAGCCTGTAAGGGATGACGAGAAATCACGAGGGTGACAGAGGTTTGAAAGAGGAAGTAGAAGGTGCTGTTGTGGCAGATTTTTATGGCTGGGAGGTCAGGGAAGGCTTCCCTGAGGAAATGACCTTTCAGCTGGGAAGCAGGTGGGAGTCAGATCAATGGCAAAGGCAGTGGGCGGAAGGGAAATTCACAGGCAGAGGGAGTCAGTGTACAATTTTGCTTTTGCTGATGATTTTCGACTCTGTCACCTATCCATTCTACCAATGACTGAGCGGTAGCATTGGATTATATATCTCTGCCTTTCTCTGGCAGATGCATAAATGCATAATTCAGCAGCACATGAATAAAGGAAAATGCGCAGCACAAGGGCTAATATTAATATCACGACCAAAAAAACCCGACTCTATTCATACCCAAGATCTGTATATCTTTATTTGTAGTAAGTTTTACTGCCAATGGATCTTTTTGATAGCTGGAACGCCCTTTGAAACACAGAATTGAGGTCGTAAATTTCCCAAAGATCACATATCATGCTGGTCTTTGATAGTCATTTCTGGTTTTATATTTAACTCAAATGCATATATATTTTTGTGTTTTTAGCTTTGTATTGTTTTAATTTTTATTGGTACACGTTTGTAATATATAACAATTCATTCATCATGAGACATACACCTTGTTTTTCATTTCCTCCTTTTCCTTCTCTTTCTCTTCATCTCTTCATCTCTTTCCATTTTGCAAAAGATCTTTTTCTATTTCCTGTTACCTATTTTTTTATTTTGCTCTTTATTTATATTTTTGGTTTTCATATTAGAGATACCATGTGATATTTAATCTTGTGTGTCTGATTTATTTCACTTAACATATTTCTGTGTTTTAAAAATATGATTTATAGCAGAGAAACAAATGGCAGAAGGACAAACTATGAAAATCTTTCAAGAGAAAAATATGTCTATTTAATTTCTTGCTTATATCAACTGATTCTTTGAAACTTGGTATGGGTATGGTAAAAGTTAGGCAAGCTATAAGCTATGCTCATTAATCTATAGGGTCTTGAAGTTAAAAAAAAACCAGAGGATGTTCTTTGTGAAACAATTTATATTAAAGAACAATTAGAATTAATGTGAGTGTTTTCATCCAGAGGGTTACTGATAATGACATATGGTTCCTCCATACAAAGGTTATGTCACGGCCATTGTTCTCTATGTTGTTGAAAGAGGCTTAATGGCATAGGAGAATGCTCATAATAGGTTAAATTTTGAAAAGAAAGATATTAAATAAGAGCTCAGTGTCATAAAAAAGTAAGTCAAAATACAATTATAAAAAAAGCTCATTGTGAACATACACCAATATTTTAACAAAAGACGTGTGCATAGTAGAATCACAGATTATTTTTATTTTCTTTGTGTTTTCTGATTTTTTGGGCACATACTGCACATACTGATTTTATAATCTGAAAAACAGCTAATGATATTCTTCTGAAATATCTTGATTCATGTTTCTAATTGTAAAAAGAAAGCAAAGATTTAAATAGCAGTTATTCTTATGATTCGCACACATCTGTGTGCAAGACAGGAGTGTTCCTTGGGTAGGTATTGAATCAGAAATAAAACACGTAAAAGAAGTAAAAGACCCAAGAGTTTGCCATAAAAAACTGAAACGGGTTTTGTTGCTTGGGATAGCACATGAGGCTAATTGACTGTCATTTGAAAAACACCAAAAGGAAAGAGAGAGCCAGTGAAATAAGACTTTAAATGGAGAAATTTTCTGAGGAGACCAAGCCTTTACTTGCATCTCAACCTTGCGTCTCAACATCGCTGCCACCCTTCTGACAGGGCTGTGCATGGTATGTTCTAGTAGAGTGCGTTGTGGGGCCAGCATTTCTGTCAGTACTTTATTTTGTTGATCCTGTAGGTATGTGACATGTGCCATTATTTGATTTTGTATTATTCTTAGGAGGGCTTTTGAGTTTATTAAAAAAAACTGCCTGCCCTTTCTTCCATGCTTTGCGCTGAAATCCTAAATTCCTGTGAGTTGTATTTCAGTGTAAGGATAGGGTGGGGAGCAACTTCTATGTGCTTCCCTGTGTGTTCCCTTCATTGCTTCATTAGCATTAATTGAAAGCTCCATGTATTTTCCCAATAATTTAAAATTTACATTATACTCAATTTTCATATATTTTGGGTCTGTTTCTGGATATTGGGTATTTTCCTCTACCCACTAGTCTGTTTCTATGCCAACATGAGACTATTTTAATTATCAGTGTTTTATATTTTGCTTTGATAATGTGTCAGGTCAAATTGCCCCAATCTATTCCTTCTTTTTCTTTTAAAAGCATATCATAATTCTGTTCGTGTTACTGCATATCTTAAATGCAATGACTTGATACTTCACTTTGCTGTACTAATTAGAATAGATTCTTCTCCTTTTATATTCTTCAGGAAGCGAAGTTTAGTGCTGCTCATTCTGATGACACAGGGCAACAATTTTGGTCTTTTTATTTTTTAAAAATACAATCTACGAGTGATGTGGCCGCGGGTGCTTATGCTCCCTCTAGCCAGTTGGAAAAGCCTCTTTCACGTTGGCACAGCAAGGGAGTTTCCACAGCAGGGTGGCTGTCATATTTGCCTAATGCATTGGAGCATCAAGATCTCCAGAATCTTGTTCAGGTCTGCAAGCAAGGTCCAGTCTAAAGCTGAATCGCGCAGTGTAGGACACATTCCAAAGAAGGCATTGCTGTTCTCCATTCTGTGCTGCTAGGACCATTTCATTCAGAAAGAATCAAGGAAGACATTTTAAAAAGTGTCTGAAAGAGCAATCAGCCCTGGTTAACCCAGTAATCTCCACTTAAAAAAATTCCCATATTCATATACCTACATGTCCACCTAGCTTCAAAAAAAAAAAAAAAGCAAACTATTCATACACATAACACACATAAGGCTCTTTCAACCAGGTTAGCTGCTAAGGGATAGCTGATTCTTTTTCTGATTTCCCGTTGAAATCAGAAGGTCTTCAAAAAGTCATCTCTGTTCCTAGTATCATGCTGTCTCATCATTTCTACCTTTCTCCATAGCATGTGGTAAATTTGGCAAAGCTATGTTACAAACATTGCTTTCTGATGGTCCAACACCTTTATTTCTCTAAACAAAACCTTTTCCTCAAATGTAGCTTTCTTTATCTTGCTTCTAAACCTATCTGTTGAGACTTTCTTCTAAAACTTTCCAAATCTGGTCCCCTTTTTTGGGCGTTCTCTGTCTCTCTCTCTGTCTCTCTCTGTCTCTGTCTCTGTCTCTCTCTGATAACCTTATTTCTCTCTTTTCACTTCTCCTGGCACCTGTGCGGCTGTGGGGAGTCTGACTCAGCCTGTGTCCCCACTTGGAGATGGTCCATCTGAGCCTTTCTATGCCTTCACCCATACATACATTCTGCACCTTCAGCAATCAAAGATTCATGAAAGGCCTGTGTACCATGGGGTGGAGAACATAGAGAGTCATAAGTCAGACAGGCAGAGAGAAACTGAGTCCAGAAGCCACATGACCCTAAAGAGAGGAGGAGATAGGAGCTACCTCCATATCTAACGGCACTTTGATTCTGGGCCTTCATGAGGACCTGCTGTTTTTACCGTAAGGTGCCATGAGATACTTTTGTCTCCTCCCTACAGGTCTATCCCTGTGGCAGGAGATTAGGTCGTGGAAGCCTGGCTGGAAAGCAGGATGTGACTTGTTAATTACAAAGATATAGACCAGAAGCTGGGAACAGGATGTACCTATATAACTTGATTTGGAATGGATATTACTTGTCAATTGCAGCCAGGAAACATGGGCAGAGCAACTTCTGAGGGGCCAGATTGGAAAGGTTATAGCAGACAGCAACCTTTGACTTCCTGGCCATTGCAATTTTGTTCTGCTGTACTCTTATTTCTGCAGTGGTCCATTCTGCTTGCAACATATCTCTTGTCTCTTTCTTTCTTTCTTTCTTTCTTTCTTTCTTTCTTTCTTTCTTTCTTTCTCTTTCTTTTTTTCTTTCTCTCTTTCTCTTTAACCATTCCCTTCTTTCTTTTTTTATGTTAAATAAAATTATGTTTAACTGTTCTTTAGCTTTCCTGGCCAATTCTCTGAACGGGGACAGAAAGAGCGTGGAATCTTCAAACATGGTGCCATCTGGCAATAATCCTTTTGACTTAAATTGGTTGAGGCTTTTGTTTCTTGGACTCACAGTGTGAAATCACACTGTATCACTCAGACATGCACCCGGGTATCCTCCTTATCTGCTATATAAAACCCCAAGTAAGTAGAGATTTTATTTTTTTCAATGATATCACCTGTAAATCAATGACTTCTTAATATATATAGTATCTCTAAACTATCAAGTTTCTCTGTTTTGCCAAAGGAATTTTGAAGAAGGAATCTAGCAAGGTAATTAAGAGAGACCTTTGGGATCAGCTTTGAGTAGCCTAGGAAGTCAGGTCTCCTTTGTTCATCTCTAAAATGGGGATACAGGAAGTGCTTACCTTGGGGGTGGTTGCAAGATTTGAGTGAAGTGATGCATACAAAGCTCTTAAAAAGTGCCCATAACAGTAAGACCACAGTAAATGTTGTTACTGCATAGTCCTTGGTTTTCCACAAAAACTTTTGAGCTGTTCATTTCAGGACTCGCCAGAGTCCATTCAGACAAAGCACAATTGCCCAGCTTCCTGGTCCTGTTGCTATTTATCCTCACTAATGTCACCTGTAGAATTGGAGAAAAAAATATCTATTTCATAGAATTATTAATACTGATCTGTAATATATGTTGAAACTTTACTGTGTGCCTAGTGCTGTATTAAGGGCTTTCTGCTTTATTTCATTTAATTCTCATATACCCATTTTAAAGATGAGAAAACTAAAGTAGAAAGAAGTTAAGAAATCTTATAAAAGTGATCCATCTAGCAAGAATTGAAAGTAAGTATAGGAATTTCTGGGGTTAATGTGAGAATTACATTAAATGTATTTCAAGTAGATGTGCAACAGATTTTTCCTTTTCCCTTACTTGTGTTCCTATGATTTTATCCTGGCCTAGTGGATTTTGGAACACTGTGACTTTAGCAGTTCCCTCAGAACTGACAAGGTTGTATTCTGGAAAGTGGGTGCCATCTGAAGGTGTCTGGGGTCTCCAACAGGCAGAAACACCAAGGAAAGTATAACCACACATGGAATGGAAGGAAAGGCATAAATGAGCGGATGTGACAGTTTCCTGGCCACTGAGGGAGAGGAAGAGGGAAAGTGAGAACCATCACAAGATGAAAACCAAGGGTGTAAGGATTAATTGCTTCTTTTCGGTGTGATGGAATCATAACAGACATCTCCACTGTGTTTCATTCCCCGACATGGATATCCAGTTCTTGTTTGGCCACTTTCTGTGACAAGAAACCCAACTTCCTGAGGCAGAGGAGGCTCAAGTTGTCAGAAGATTCTTTGTGTTGATTTGCTCTAGACTTTTCTTCTACTGGTCCTCCTTCCATCGCTTAGGACCTTGAAAAATAAATCTGATTTCTCATCTATTTGACAGCTCTTCAAATATATGATGGCAGTTACCTTGTACCCCTTAGGGGAAAACCTGCTCTCTTTAATCTTCCCTCTTATGACAGTTTCTAGCTGTACATCCTGGTCTTTTAGTGCATGTAGATAATTTCTCTTTGCAAAGTCTTAATTGCAGCACAATAACACACAACTTGCTTTATATCAGGCTTTTATTGATGCAGCCAGAGACAACTTTCCTTTGTTTTGGCAGCCACAATTACCTGTGGGCTGATTGAGTTGTGTTTCCCTTACCACTCTCTGCGTAGCTCTTATGTACATCTGTTAGAACACCTGTGTCCCTAACCTGTCTTGGAACAGCTGGCTGCCCAGAGTGGGACACCACAGTAACCCCTCTTAGAGGCAGCCTATTGCTTCATATTAGATTTGACTGATATTAAGGAATGAGAATGTCTTCCCCTCTTGGCTTTGTGTCAATTGGAAATGCAATGCAAGTCTTGTGGCTTTTCATGCAGGAAACAGAAGAAAGTCTTGACCTCTGGGCTTGGAACAGAACCTCCAGTTATCCTGATGGTAACTGGTGTCATATGGCAGCTTTGGGGAGAAAAAGGTTCTGGTTTGACATGACTCTGCCACCTACTATATGACACTGTGCCAGCCGAGTTTCTCATCTGTAAGATGGGATAACAGCTTCCTCACAGGTGGGCTGTGGAGATTATGGGAAAACAAATAAGGAACAAGTTTAACCATAGTGCCTGGCATAGAGTTAAAGGTTCCGAACTTTGGTTCCCTCCACCCTTTTTTCTGGTTGACAAGGACTCATTAATCAGCATCTTTAGGTTATGGTTCGGTTACTAGTGCAATTAATAATACCAGCATCCACCAGCCCACACTTTCTCATCTTGTCCACAATCTCTCTTCAAGGGCTTTGTTAAAATCTCACATACAGTGATATTTTCACGACCTGGGGTAGAGAAAGGTACCAGCAATAAGATTGCACGAAAAATAGAAAGCTACCCAGGAAGTTGGTTGGCCTAGCAAACAGTTCACACCCGCTGCACAGCACACTAGAGAGAAAAGCTGTACGCCCCGAAAGCCCCGGGGACAAGCAATAGTTTTAATAATGATTAAAATTCAGGGTCTGTGTTCCAGGACCTTCCACAGCTGGAATTCTAGTCTCAGGGCTAGTTGGGGGTTACAGAATTGGGTCAAGTGGTTTAATTCCATTTGTTGGTGTTATCTGGCCAAGAAACACTTACTGAGCGCTGGCCCCCCACCCCCGCAAAGTGCTAGAGGGGATGGGGCACGAATTTAAAAAGGAGCCGCTATTCTTTCCAGGAAGCTTAAATTTTAGAAGCACTGGGAGTGCTTTCTACTACAGGCCCTCTGCCAAGTGTTACAGGCAAACATAAGAGAATCTCTGCGCTCTCAGCACCTAAATCGCCTATGACACACTCCCCATTTTCTGTAACTCTTCCTTTCGGTCTCGACCCCCAGACAGCCTTGTGCAGTGCACAGTGCGGTGGTCGGGACGGGGTCCATCACACAGCGCAATCGGCGACCGGGACCGCACTCCAGGAAGGGGCCACCGGCGAATCGCTCGGCGCTGAAGGTTTCTCTTTGGATCTACAATGACAGCTCTGCGGGAGCCCTGGATGTCAACGCGCACAAGAAGAATGCGAGGACGCTCTCAATGCGCAGGGTGGCGCAGCCTTCTAGAAACCCGGAGCGCTCGTCCTTGGGTTTGGACTTTGGGGTTCTAGGAAGCGTCTTAACACTGGTTTCCTAGATGGAGTCGGAAGGAGGGAAGGGAGCCGAAGCTGCGTTTCCTCAGGCTGCCTCGAGCGACGAAAGGGAAGGAGGACAGACGAAAGCGGCGAGCCAGACGCCGGCCGGGACCCAGAGAAGAGGGGCGATACGGCTGACGAGGAGCGCGCGCGGAACCCGAACCCGCAGTGGCTAAGGCGAGCGGGAGACCTGAGGGGAAAGGGAGAGGGCGGTGTGCGCGACCACAGAACGCGCGCAGATTGGCCCGCTCCTCGGGGCGTGCGCTCTTGTTCGTCAAGTGATTGGTGGCGGGAAAGTAGCAGGTAACCCGGCCTCTACCACTTCGCCATTGGCCAGTGATTTCCCAGGCCGTCACTCCATTGGCTAACGGACCGCCAAGCCGCGTGCAGATTGGTCAGAAGCAGCCGCCGGGGCCGGCTTTCTTCGCGCCCTCCGATTGGCTGGCGGAAAGAGGCAGGTATCCGGGCTCCGCCGCTCCTCCATTGGTGGGCGGGGAAGGGGGGTTGGGCACAGCGATTGGTGGGCGGGGGGCCGGGCCTGGGCCGGCGGGGAGCGGATTGGTCGGAAAGTAGGTTAGTGGTGCGACATTTAGGGAAGGCAGAAAGTAGGTCAGGGACGGAGGTGCCTGTTTACCCGCGCCGGACTCACCGCCGCCGCCGCCGCGGGATCCGAGTGCGGGCGCGGGCGCGGGCGCTCCAGGCGAGCCTCGGTGAGTGTCGGGCCGGCTGCGGCCCCGGCGCGGCCCCGGCACCCCGTCGGTGGCCGTCAGCGCCCGGGCAGGCGCGGCGCCCTCGCCGCCGCCCCGGGGCGCAGCCCGGCCGCGGGGAACCCTGCCCGACGTGCCCGCTGCCGGCTTAAAGGGCCCGTGCCCGCTCCCCGCCCCCACTCGGGCCCGGGAGGCTGCGCCCCTTAAAGGCGCCGCGCCCGCCGCCCCCATCCTCCTCACGGGCCGGCGCTGCGGGCCTGGGCGGGGAGAGGAGCCGCGGGCGCCCGCGTGGCCCCATGACGGGGTCCGCTGAGAACCCCGCTGTCCGCTGCCTCGCCTCCTGGCGGGTGGGCTCCGCGGCGCCTCTTAAAGAGGTGGCGCTGTCCTTTGGGGCAGTGACCGGCGGAGGGCGAGTCGGGCGCATCCCGGGAGCCGCGGCTGTCCTGAAGGGCCCAATCTGTGGCGCCGTCCCCCACGGGCGCCCGGAGCGATGCCGCCCCTGACTCCCGCTTCCCTCCCGGGAGCCCGCGGCCCAGTGGGGGCGGGTAGGGCGTCTCGGTGGGTCGCGGAGTTCGGACTGCCCGCGCCCTCGGCCCACTCGGCGGGGCTGGCGCTGCCCCGGGAATCCCCGGCCGATCCCAGCCCTCGAACTTCCGTCGGGCCCGCGCGCCCGCTCTCTGGGCGGCCCGGGGGTCCCCGCGGGGCCGCAAGCAGGTGGCGACGGCACCGGGATGGCGCCCAGGTGTGCGCTGCCGCCGGCACTGCAGCCCGGAGCCCCGCGCAGGGCGCCGCGAGGCTGTCGCGGCCGCGGCTATGACAGATGTTGGGGCGAAGTGTCCGCTTGTCTGGCGGTCGCCGGGCGTTGACAGCCGAGGAGCTCCCGTGTGCGCCGGGGCGAGGTGGAGGAGGAACCGAAAGCCACCCTTGGGGGGCGAGTGTCAGCCGCCTCAGGGGTCGCGCGAGCGGGCGGCCGCGCAAGTGCCAGACGGCGGCGGCGGCGGCGGCGGCGAGCGGGCGCCCGGGAAGGAAGGGCTGCGCTGGATGCGGGTGTCCTCATCCAGTTGGTGGTCGGCAGAGGTCCTGGCTGACATATCTCACCCCAAAACTCCTGTTCCCATTTCTGTCACCCATCTTCATCCCGTCGCGGTCACCGAGCCTTGTGTTGGCACTTAGGAGCTTTCGGGTTTCCAAAACATTGGCAGCCAAGTTTTCTCCCTCGGCTTCCAGAAATCAAATTCGGTGTTTATAAAGAACCCTTTCAACAGTAGCCGACTTTCCAGGATCTTCGTTTCCCCTCCCTTCGTTTTTTTTTTTTTTTTTAATCCATAAAAGTTGTGCTTTAGTTGCATGTCATTTCCCATCACAGTTGCTTGTCGTTTGTCCTTCTGACATCAGCTGCTGCCCTCTCCTTAATCTATTTTTATATGACAACTATTATTTTCATTCTTCTGGTTCCATTGATACAAGATCTGTCAATTTGGGTAGGTGGAGTTTTTAATTAATGTACCAGTTGAATCATGAGCTTAAAATATTCATTGCTGCTCTTGAGCAGTTTTGAATAATCTCATGCATGCTCTGTATGCTTGCAAGACTTCAAAAAAAAAAACCACTGCTGTTAAATTTGATTTCCATATCAACGAAATTCCAAAATATTTTTAAAAATATATACAGTTTAATCTTTCAGCTTATGCTTTGTTACTGAGTTCACTTTATTGATAAATCTTTTAAAATAGTTTGTGAACATATTTAGAAGGCTTGGAAAACTCCTGAGTAGAATTTGAAATTGCCTGAATGAGCAGAGGCTGGCTCTATAGAGGCATTGTGAGTCTGACTGTAGATGTAGCCAGTAAATAATAATAATATTAAAAGAGTAGTTAAATTTGTGCCTTGCTTCATTCCCTGCCATGTAAAATGGGAGAAGAGCTCTAATCCAGTAGTCAGGAGGTGGTTCTAGCCCAGACTGAAGCTTTCCTGTTTGTGCCAATGGGAGCCAAGTTGCTAATCCTTTCTGAACTCCATTCACCTCAGATGGGAAGTAAGACAGTTGAATTAGGTGATGTCAAAGTTTACTTCTGCTCTAAAGTTCTGTAAATCTTTTAGTATTTAATCTACTTAAATTCAGGCTGGCATTTACCTCTTGAACCTCCAAAATATCTGAGCTTGAAGTCCTATTTTCATAGGAGAGTTAAGCAGATCAACAGATGGTGTTGTAAAGGCTCCATTTCAAATGATTTATAAAATGATGACCACTCACAAGTTTGTCTGCTATTTGCAGACGAGGTTTGTATGCCACAGGGCAGGAAAAGGAAGTGGCCGCATTTTCAGATCCGTCCCTTTATACCAACAGTCTCAATGGGGTTTACATACTAAAGATGGACAAGCACTATGTAGAAAGATGTGGCTTACAAAAGTGCGTGAGAGTGTGTAAAAAAAAAGGTGGTATCTCTGGTGTAAAGGTTGCCTTCTGAGAGCTTTCTTGTATTAGTGATTCCATCATCACTTCTAACTGGTAGGAAAGAGTCAACATTAAGGAGTTTGTGCTCCTTACAATGTGACAGTGATGGGCAGTGATTTGCATTAGTACCATGCTAACTGTAGTAGATACTTACAGGGAAATACAACATCCTTTCTAGATCTGAGATTTAGTAGGAGCTGAGGGAAACAAGTCATGTCACTCTTCAGTCTTTTCTCTCCTTGTTGCCACTATAACACAAGACTGGTGTTTATCTCCAATATGGTGTCTTTTGTGTCTTATAAAACAAGACCTGCTCTGACTTAAGTACCCTCTGCCTCTCTTTCCATTCAGAATATTCTGTCCCTCTCTCTGCTGTCTCCTCCTCTCCTCCCAGTACAGAGAAAAGAAGTGGACCCCTTCTCTGTTTTCTCTTACTGAGCTCTCACAATGGGCAAGAACCTGGGTGGTAGTGGCAGAAAGCTCTGGGACTTGAGTTCAGGCTGCGTGGCCTTGGACAAGTGCTTGACTCTTGTGGCCTGGGGTTCCTCCTTCTGGACTCGTGACAGCTGGCCTCTCGGAGTCTATGAGAATTAAGGGAGATGATCTGTGTAAAGTGCCCAGCACACAGGAAGCCCTTCCTTAGTGCCAGCTGCCACTCCCTCCCACCTCTGCCAGGATCCTGTCATCATAGGATCCTTTATGTTGTTTGTCCTTAGCCTCTCTACCAATCCCAGAAAAATGTTTGTCTTAGTCTAGAAGAGGAAGGGAAGAAAAGGCAGAAGCAGACCTTCTGCGAGCCTGTGGTAGACCAGGCCATTTACCTGTGTCTGCAGGGGTACCCTGTGTCTGTAGGTCTGTCCCTCCCTCTCTTCCTGTCTCCCACCTCCTGTACTGTGAACATCATCTCCTGCTCCATCCTTAGCACCTGCCCTCTGGCTTCCTTCCTTATCTTCATTATGTTTCTTCTCAAAGTTTTCTCCAGACAAGTTAAATCTTCAATTCCAGGGTCTGTTGTCACCCCACAGTTGTTCTTAGCTCATTTGCAACTTTTACCTCTCCTGTCTTTCACCTTTGGAAGCACCCCTTCTCTCGATCTTTGGGTCCTGCTGCTCTCTTGGGCATCTGTCCCAGCTTCTGATATTCACAGCATCCCTCTTAGCCTTCTGGTCCTGCCCTTGCCCCCTGCTTTAGCTGCTAGCAGATCCATTGTGACATAGGTGGCCTGTAACTAGCATTTTGTGGCCTTGAAGTTGCTGGGTTGCAAACAGCTTGCAAGCTCTGTCCCACTGAATCCTCCTGATACCCTGGAGCCTATGTCCTTCATCCCACTAGCTGTCCTGTGAGGCAGTTTGGTTGGGTGTTTTGAGCACAGACTCTGGAGCTGGATTCCACATCTAACTTCCCTGCCAGCTTTATGACTTATGGTCAAGTTGCTTTTGTCTTGGTGTCTTCCTCTGTAAAACTGGGATCATCCCTGCCTGAAATAGCTGTGGTGTGCACTGGATGAGTTAAAATATTGGAAATGTCAGCCTATTTCATGACACTTAACAGTGAATGTTGGCTGTCAGTACTATGGTTCCTTGTTGCTTTGCCTGTGCCTCATGGTCTGCTGGGTAGGCTTCTCTATGTCCAGCCCAGCTGTCCACCAGTCTTTGCTATGCTCTGGTGACGGTCCAGGTCTGGCACCAGCCCTCGGCCATCCTTCTCTCCATAGCCTCATGTCCCAAATCATCCTCTGCTTTTAAGACTAAACTCAGATGCTTGATCATTCAGGATTAACTCTTCATTTTGGTTTCTCCCCATACCTGGCTGCAGTGTCCCCAGCCCTTGACCCATCTCCAGTTCCTTTAGGTTCTGCTGTATATCTGTGTTGGGCTGTCTCACCAGGCTAGGTTCTTAGGAAAGAGTTCATCTTGATTCCCCCACTGACGGTGCAGGGAGGGCCTCAGGGCTTGCTTGTTGAAGAGCTGGAGGAAGGAAGGAGCTGGGATGATAGGATGGGCCTTCTGGGAGGAGCAGGTTTCAGGAGGGCGCATGGTGTAGAACGGGGTGAAGCATGAGCGGACATGGCTGGCAGTGAGTTGGACTCCTGGAGGAAGGGTCAACTTGGGGACTTCACTTCAAGGAGAGATGAGACTGGACGAGCTTTTGCTTCAGGGGAATGTTGCGTGCTGGCATAGAATGGAAAATGAGTTTTACTCCAGTACATGCTGTCCTTTCAAATAGTGTGAACTCATGTTTGTCCAGCCTGGGCAAAAAAATGGGACGATGGTCTGCCTAATTTAATATTTTGGTTAACATGGAATCCATTGGGTTTTGCACGTGTACTGAGTAAACCATTTACATGTAAATATTCCTTCTATTGCTGTTGAAAATGTGTGGCCTGGAAACATTAGTTAGCTTCTTTGAGACAGCATTGTCTGCAATGGGAATGACAACAATTACAGTAATAGCAGCTAACATTTTATTGAGCACTTTTTGTGTGCCTGCAAATATGTTGGTCACCCCCAACCTGTTAACTCCTTTAATCTTCATAGCCACTTCACGAGGTAGGGACCATTATTATCCATACTTTTACAAGTGCGGAGGTTTTATAAACTGCCCAAGGGCAGTCAGCTGGGCGGGGTGAGGCAGGATTCCAGAGCCTTCTCCACATTGTGGTAGCAGATGCCTCCTGTGAGAGAGATGCCGCTTTAGAACCCATGTGCCATGTGCCGAGCACTGTGCCAAGAGCCCTTTAGGCCCACAGCAGCTGGAACAGGTCTCACTGCTGACCAGCAGGGCGTGTGCCTTCTTTAGAGCCAGGGCCAGAGAGCTCTGCTGTGGGGTCCTAGGGACACATATTTTGTTGTCACCCTCATGGCTGTCTGAGTATCTTCTCAGATCCCACTGCGCATGACTGTCTCTCTTGCCCCTTCTTGTCTTTTTGAGACATTGCTCTTATGTGCCCCTCGTGGCTCAGCCAGCCTCTGTGTGACATGAGCCTCCAGACTTAACTGCTTCCCCTGGGTACCATGGGAGGTGTCTGCAGAGCTCCTCGTGGGAGGAGACCTCTCCGGAAGCTTCACACCTTCATTTGTTCCCTGGCTCCTTAACCCTAAGACCAGTGCCCTCAGCCTTGCTGTGTCACACTCTTGAATCGTATACATATTTCTGTATATATTTAATGCCAGTTGTTCCCCTGAATACATTTAGATAGTAAGGGAAACGTTTTATGTCAAGAACCCATTACATAAAAATGTGTTATATAATGTTCAAATATATACCGCATAGTGAGGTTAGATAGCACTTTGTTCTCCAGAGAATCAGAAGATAAGAATCACGAGTTATAGTGAATGCATTTTCCCTGTGGCTGGAAGCAGGGAAAGTTGTACTCTGCCCTTGGGCTTGGCGTTGGGAACCCCCTTGTGCTGTGTGCTCCTCAGGCAGGATGTGTAGGCTGCTGGGAGGTTGTCTGGAATCTGCCAGGGGTACCGCCCTGAGGGGCTCTGGAAGTTGTCTTTGGGAGAGAGAAACACTTCTCTGTCTCTGTCTGTCTGTCTGTCTGTCTCTTTCAGCAGAGGCATGGGACTCTCTTTGCTCCCTCATACTTAGACCACCAAGGTCAATTTCCGATCAGTTGCCTACTCCCTTCTTTCACTTTCCCTAGTTGATGCAGCAGATTCGCCTTCTTCAACACCCTGTGTCCACTCCTGCAGACCTCCCCTGACTGACCCTGGTCTTCCTCATCAGCCCTGCCCCCAGCCTCCATCGCTGGAGCCAGCCCTTCCCGAGGTTCCAGCTGCTTGTCTTTCCTTGGCCTCCCTAGGCCACCCTGTGGGGTTGTTTCTTGCTGTGTGTCTTGGCTCACACTGTTAACAGCACTGGAATGGCCTCTCTTCCTTCTCTCTACCTCCCTTGAATTTCACTTCTTTGTGAAGCCTCCTTCTCTGACATTTGCTCCCAGTTCTCTCCGTCCCTCCCCGCCTCTCCTTTTGATTGCCAGCCATTCATTCAGAAGCAATGATATTTTACACTTAGCAACATACCATATCATGCTATACTCTGTTCTCAGTTGTTTTGTGATAAATGACCTCATCCCCATTCCCCACTGCCCAGCTCTGCCCATCACTTGGTCAGTGAAGCTGATTGGATGCCCACTGTGTGCAACAGCACTACTCTTGGTGCTGGGTATACACGTGTAAACAAAACAGGCCCAGTAGGAGTCATCAGCTACTAAACCTTGGGATAGGTTAACAGCTGGTAGGGATAGGTACCAGGAAAGAAATCAAGTAGAGGCAGATAGTGATGGTGCATGGTGGCAAGGAGGGTCCTTCACCCAGGTCATCAGGGAAGATCTCTCGAAGGTGACCTTTAAGCTCAGCTTGAAAAGATGTGGGGGAAAGTATCCCCGGAAGTGAGAACAGTAAGTAGAAAGGTCTGAAAGTCGGAAGTGGCCTGATGTTTCTGAGGAAAGGGAGACCAGAGAAACTGGAATAGCTTGTATATAGATGTTTTCTCCCCCCTTTTTCTTTCTCATAACCCTAAGTGTTGGAAAGGCTCTGAAAATACTTACAGAATTAGAGCATTTTCCTTTGGTTTATATATATGACCAGCAGTTTACTGTACCCTGCTCAGAAGACCTTTAATAAAACATAATGCATTGCTTATGTACAAATTAAGAGATGCAAATAAGGAGGAACTTGTGACATCCCCATGTACACCACTCAGCTCAGCAGTTACACTTTCAGCAGGAACCTTGATTTTGATCTGCTATCTTTCTTGATGAGTTGAAAGAAATTTTGTCCTAGAACTTTTGGTCCAGATAAGGTTTTTGTGTTCTTGGCCAAGTTATCTCCCATATAATTATGTAAATTGTTTTTTCTTTTAACTCTTAGGTATAAAAAATGGTGACGATGGTTTGTTTGCTTATAAAATACACTTACAAGTGCCCTTAGGGAATGAAATGAGTTTGCAAGGAGAGAACAGAGCTGAAAGAGTGTGGGATCAAAAACAATTTTAAATGTTAAATGCAAAGCTATTTTCAGTATCATGCTGGAAGAAAAAAAAATTCAAGGCTTTATAGGATAGAAGAGATTTCTGCACGGAAGGAGAAAGGAGCCTCAGGTTTTGCAGTGGGGAAAACCACTTGATCCTTTACTACCACCTCTCCTTTCTCACCGTGAGTTTTGTTTTTGGCATTGTGGGCCACTTTGCCATCTGAGAGCTTTGATATTTCAGTGACACCAGTGGCAGAGCTAACTGGAGCTCTTGAAGTGACTGAGTGCAGAGAGCTGTGCTTGGATGCCCCAGTGGATTCTAGAGTGAGGGACGCCTCCTTGAAAGTGACAGAGCACTTTTAGCACTGCCTCTGTTCAGTTGGTTGTGAGTGATATGACCCATTCCCCACCCTTACTGGACGACGGAGCCAAAGTTGGTCCAAGAAGTTGTTGCATTGTGGACTTCACATTAAACC
Organism: Dolichotis patagonum; assembly: GCA_004027295.1. Lineage (NCBI taxonomy): Eukaryota > Metazoa > Chordata > Mammalia > Rodentia > Caviidae > Dolichotis > Dolichotis patagonum. The sequence goes on from PVJX010003776.1 coordinate 82,128, forward strand.
TGAGGGTGGCATTGAACCTAGCTTCCCTGCTCAGATGCTGGAGTACAAGCAGAAAGGTCATCTGTTTTATTCCCAGCTGTATCCACGGCAACTAAGGCAGTGTCTGTGTAGAATACTCACTCAATAAATACGTGTTTGTTCATTCAGATCATGAATTCAGCTTTGGGAAAACTTCAAACTTCCTTTACCTGTTAACAGTGTAGGCTCCCAAGCTTGGGCTTCTGTAGTTCTTTGGAATTTAGTTTACCATTTCCTTTGAACATCTGTGTTTTACTTGTTTTCCACATTTGCCAGATATCAGTGCATTTTACCGATGGTGAGGAGTTAACTGGTCATGGTTGTCCCTGCCCTGTTGATATTCATCTTTATGTTATCTTTAATTGGCTCCAAAGTGCAGCAAATCAGTAGCTGACCCACATGAACTCAAAGGAAATGATGCATATTTATTTGGGCATAGTACAACACATTTATTCTGTCAACAAATATCTGAAGGACTGTATGACTGGCCCAGTGCTAGATACAAACGAAGAGCAATTTAGTTGGTGTGTCCAAGGAGCCTGCAGTTGCGTATCCTTTTTTTTTTTTTTTTTGGTACCAGGGATCGAACTCACAACCTCAGGCTTGCCAGGCAGGCGCTTAAGCCACTGAGCTAAATCCCCAGCCCAGTTGCGTATCCTTAAAGATCATCCCAGGCTACGTGTAATGCCAGTGGTGAAGTCTAGACTGGAAGTGCTGCATGAATTTGGAAACTAGAGAGATCTTTGTGCGTTATGATAGAAGGAAGGAGGCTTCAGTGAAGTGGCTCAGTTTAATTTAGACCTTTAATCTTAACTAGGATTTAGACTTAAAGGTCAGGACAAGTCTTTTTAGAGGTAAATGAGTAGCAAGAGAGCAAAGTTAAAAGATTTGCTATCTTCAGGGACATACACTTGCCTTGAGTGGAAGGTTCTTAAATGATAATGGGAATTCAAATTTGGACGATTCATCGTCCAAGACTTGAATGTAAATCTTGCTTTTCAGATATTGATAACTGCTAGTGTATCTATAGATAAATACCATTTCATAGGTATTATCTCATGCTTTCGAAATCTTCATGAAGTACGTGCTATTATTATCATCTTTTAGAGATGTTAGAATTGAGACACAAAGTGGGCATAAAGTCACATAGCTTAAAACCCAGGGCATAGAGGGTCTTGAACACTGGACTCTGCTGTTTTCCAGCCACCTCCAGATGTAACATTTGGACTTGGGGTGTGTGTTAAGAGTTTTGAGCCAAAAGTTGGCAGGACTACTTAGCTTCATAGATGAGGAAACATTGAGGTTAAGTGATAAATCAAAGTTTGCCTAGTGAGGTAGACTGGTAGTCAGGAAAGCAACCCTGGCATTGTTCTACAGTGGGATGAAGTAATTCTCTCTAGAGCATGAGCCCAGTGTTAGCATTCCAGTTGGGTTGGAGCAGAGAGCTACTAGCTGTTGCAGAGGTCTGAGAGCTTCCAGGTGGAGAGAGAGAGGAAGCCAGAACTTGGAAGTAATTGACAATTATGTTAATTGGTGTGACTGTTATTGTCACCCTTTAGATTTCTGGAGTGCAGTGTGAGTGGCTTTGAAGTATGTGAATCTGCACTGTACTGTGACTGAGATACCTAAGTTAATGAATTCTACAGAAGCAAAGCACCACTGTGGAAGACAGATGTCTGAAAACAAACAGCTACATTTTTCTGGAAATTGCAGTGGACTAGGAGTCCAGTAACCTGTGTTCTAGGCTTCTTCGTCTGGCTAGTCACCATATACTCCAAGCCAAATCACTTAATGTCTGAAAGTGAGCCTGACTCCTCTGTGGACTGGGCATAAGGATCCTTGTCCAGCCCTTTGTGATGTGGGTCTGATGCTTAGGCAAAAGAAGGAAAGAATACGGGTGTTGAGGCAGTAATGTTGTTTTTTGCCTTCAGGGAAAAGCAGTGAAGTTTTGATAGTGAAGGCGAGGACTTCACAGGTATTATTGCCTGGGAGGGCCAGAAGGGAGATCCCTATCTCCAGAGCCTGTTGAGTAATGTGGCGCTGTCCACCAGCAAGGTGCTGACATGCATCACTTTGCTTCGAAGGGCCATGCTTTACCCGCAGCGATGGAGAGCCACAGGTCTGGGCTTGGGTGGAAAGGTTAGGCACAGATATCCACGAGAATCTGCTCATTTCTGGGGATGTCTCTCAGGACAATGATGGGCAGCAGGGAGCCAGAAAACCAAGTGTCAGAATGTAGCCAGCTGGCCTATCCAGCATTGGATGTTCCACCTGGCCTAAGGCATTAGGCAGACATCCAGAAGAACCTTGATTAACCGGAGGGAGTAATGGACGAGGCTGTGTGCTCTCCAGGTAATAGCTGCTACAAAGCCTGAAGCAGAGCTGTGACTGGAGAGCTTCCAATCTTCATGTTGTCAGCAATACATAGGTATTATTATTAACAGTGCTTCCCAACCTCTTGACAGTTTCCCATATGCCAGGATCTGTGCTGAGTGTTAACATGCCTTTGCTTTCTTCTTTCTCCCAACATCCCTGTAGGCAGAGGCATGCAGGTCCCATTTTCTAGTTAGGGAGACTGAGATTCAGAGGCCCTCAGTTGATGTGTGCAAAGTGGAAAGGCTGTGACTCAAATCCCAGACAGCCCCACTCTAGAGTGGTACTCTTAGCAACTGCAGCTTTTCTGACACCCTGGAATCCCTTCTGCCTCAACTTTGAGGTTTCTGACAGTGCAGTGAGTCTTTGGAACACATTTTTGGCTGATAGACATCTTGCTATACAGTGGCCTCAGATCACTGCATTTTTATTTCTTTTTCATTTTTCTTTTGAGTCCACACTGGCCATTTTTATTGTTTGAGACAGGGTTTCCATAAGTCATCAAGTTGCTGAGCCTGGGCTCAAACTCACAATTCTCCTGCCTCAGCTTCCCAGAATGCTGGGATTGCAGGATTCTTTGCTTTACAGCCTATGACTGCCAGCCTGCTGACAGCTCTGTCTCTGGCTAGTGAGCAAATGGATGCCAAAGATGAGTGCAACAGGAAGACTAACTCTTGCCAGCTAATGCATATGGAGGAATTTTAATGACAGCAAAGAGATTGATCTAGGACCATTTTTCAAAGAGTTGCTGGGCAGAATGTCTTCTGCGCTAGGATTTCAGGGTTATGCTCTTCAGAATCTCCTTGCAAAAGCATTTCCAAATACTGACCTTTAACATTCCTATGAGATTTGCAGGGTGGTTTTTATATGCAGCGTCTTGTTTCATCTTCGTCCCAATCCTGAGACAGGAATTTTGAAATCTTTTGTGGACAGGAAAAGAGTCTTGAGAGTTTAAGCTGCTGTCCAGAATACAAGCTGCTCAGTGGCAGAGCCAGGGCCTTGGTGTTGTTTTTCTGACTTTAGCTTCCACTGTTTTCCCAAGTTTTCTGTTTGCTTTCTTCACTGAAATGTTCTTAAATGTGCTAATTCGTTGTATTTAGAAGTCAGTGGGAATATTAAAGCAAACTGTTGTGTGCTCCATACTGTCACTGAGTCAGTAAATAAAATGCCACATGACTGTTGTGTTGTTTTTAATCGATTTGTGCCTCGTCTGTATGGTATAGAGCATATGTGTATCTTTTGTTATGTATTACTGAGCCAGCAGCCTTTCTCCCTGCAAAAGCACCAATGCTTCAATAGATGCTAAAGTATGAAGTTTATATAATTCCTTTAAAAAGTTGACCATCAAGTTCTTGGTCAGGAACGCAAGCTCCTATTATAACAGTTTCCATGGAGACATTAGCCTTGCCTCGCATCATTTCGACTTTCAGTGCCTTTTCTAGGAATGGAGTGAGCTGCTGAGAGGGAGCGGACTGGTCGCAGTTGTCATTCTCCCCAACTGTTTCTGTAGGAGGCTGATTTGCTTTTCTGGGTCCTCTTAGTTTTTCCTGTGACCTGAGCATAAATCATCTTTGAGGTCCTGATGATTTCATTTTTAAAAAGTTTTCCATGAAATAAAATGGCATGGAACACTTTCTTACATAGACCTAAACATCTTCTTTAAAGTTTAACGGGTGGCAGGAGGCTCTGTGAGGGGAATTCAGAACTGGTCTCTTTCAGGCACCTTGGGCAAGTTCCTCTAATAAAGTGACCCACAGTATCTGAGACCATGTGGAAGGTGATTTTCTGTCTCTTGTGCCAGTTCAGAGCAGAGAAGGTCTAGGCCTGGTATCTTCAACACATGGCTTCCACTCAGTGGCTAAACAGTTTGCCCTCTCCTAGGGAAAGATCAGGGGCACAGATCCCTGAAGTAGCACATTCTCTTTTACCAGTGGCCAGACCTTAGTCATGTGGCTATATATAGCTGGGAAGTATCTTTAGCTGGAGGGCAAGGATGGAAAGGAGAAGGGGCACTGGAAGAAGCTTGCCACCTGCTATTGTGGGAGCAATGGCAAGGGTGAGTAGTAGGTTGAAGCTGATGCCACAAGTGCTAGATAGATGCCTGAGTCAAGGATCAGAATCTAGGCAGCTACACACACAGGGGCACACGCCCCCAGTGAGGGGCCAGGACAGCTCAGTGCACAGAGACTAAGCAGCCAGGTTGCACCCAGGTGTAGCGGGGAATCTAAACAGTCCAAAAGATGATCCCTTGTCAGTACAAGGAACTGCACCGATGTGAATTAACTATAGAAAGCATGAGACAAGGTGCTGAAAACCTAGGTTAGACATAGCCATTTTACCTCCTAGTGTGAGATGAAGTACTCCAGAAAATATTTCATTAGTAAGTAGAAGACAGGGCTAACCCCCAGGCCTTTCCGGCCTCTGGGCTCAGTGTGAGGCTGATGGATGGGGAGTGGCTGTGAACTGCAGTTCCATGGAAGCAGGCACACTGCCTAGGTTGCTCACTCTGTACGCCAAGCATCCAGCCGGGTGCCTGGCATGCGTGTATTGTTGAATGAAGTATGAAACATTACAAGAGGTGAAAAAATGCACACTGGTAAGGAGGTCTTGACCCTTGGTAGTCTCACATCCGTGGAGGGGAAGAGTTCCTGTGCTCTCCACTGGCCACACCCTTGGGCCACATTGGGTCCACCATGGGCAAGGGGAAGGCATCAGGCCAGCACCAGACAGGAATGTCCTTGTAAGGCCACGTGCGCCCTCCTCTGTGTGCCCGACAAGATGGAACCACGGTAAAGGTGAATCTGTGAAGGTGGACTGGCCATTTTAAATGACTTGGGCCACCAGCAGATTGTAAGACAAAATCTTGCCAAGGCCAGCACAATTTTATTTCTTGCTTCAGAATATTAAGAGGCAGCTATAAAATTTATCTGTGGATTTTAAAAAAAAATGTGACTTATTCAAAACAATACATATTTACAGAAAAGATGAGAATATAAAAATGAGCTTGATATTTTTATCTTATAAGGCATTTCTATTCTAGAAATAGTGATTTTTTTTTTCTTGGTAGGAAAATGAGGGCTCAATGGAATTAAGAACTTTGTTGCTATTTATGTATTTGCACTTTGCTACATTCCCAGCCCTTTTTAGAACTTTTGTTTTGTTTTGAGACAGGCTTCTTTTAAATTGACCAAGCTGGGTTCAAATTTGCTGCCCTCCTCTCTCAGCCTCCTAGAGTACTGGTATTACAGGCATGCACTACCATGCCTGCCTCTTAAATTTTTTAAAAACCTTACGAAAGGTTTCTATTATTTTGTTATTTAATTTGCTCAGTGAGGATGAGCTTCTTTCTTGGAACTCTGTGGAGTATTTTAGATAGGACTTACTGAGAAAAAAAGCAGGAATTAAAATTAAATTCACAGTGTGCTCTCAGCTCTTCCAAAATCTCATTCATAGAAAGAGGAAAATGCACCAAAAATTTAACAGTGGTTCTTACTTTGTGGAATTAGAGGTGATTTTTATTCTCATTTCTTACTCTGCAGTTTTCTGTTTTTAACACTGAGCCTGTATAACTTTTATAATCATAAAAGGGCACTAAGAATTAGTTTTGTGAATTAATACTTCCATTCCAAATCTAGAATTTTTGGTTTCAGAGACCTGGCCTGGACTATAAACTGAAGTCAAGTGACTTCAGAACTCTCCAGACCTGTTCCTGACTGAGGTGTCAAGAAATGCGTTAAGAAAGCAAGCTTCCCTTCTGTATTTTTTTTTGTAAATTTAGGTTAAAAAAAATTACTTTTATTAGTACATGTTTGCAGTAAATAATGATTACATTTCTTGTGAGGAGTTGGTGCATGAGCACAACACATCTTAACTCCTTTTCATCTCCTTCTCCTCCTCCTTCCATCTCTTGGTCTGCTTCGCTTTTGCAAAATGTCTACCTGTTTCCTATTGTCTTCTATTTTAGCAGTGGGCCTACAAGGTGTTGGGAAAGGTATCTGTGGAGCTCTCCTCCTATAACTTGTCCAGCCTCTACAGCAGTCACTTAAGGAAACGAATTCTGCAAGTCCTCTGTCCTCTGTGGGGCACTCTTCCTTTATCCTATGCTCAGTGCCCTGCAGGCCCCAGACCCATCATCCAGGGACAGGGTGACCCATGCCCAGGTCCTCTCAGGCCCCTTGCATTTCTGATGTTCTTTGTGCATGTTCACGACTTTGTGGATCTGGCTGTAGCCTGTCTCTCCAGTGTTGCTTCAAATGGAAGGACGTGCAATGCCTCATGAGCTGTGCTCCTGGGATGGAGCAAAGACGAAGGGCTGGGGACACTGGGCCTGGCTGCAGAACTCTGGGGAGGATGCAGGGCTGTCCGCTCAGCACTTGGCCTACCCCTGGCAGGGCGGGCTCAGGTGTGGCTCTTGAAGGGGACTGCTTGGCATTTGAAGCCACAGTTCCCAAGCCATGCATTCATTAGCTGAGGTCCTGCAGTATGGCAGCCCCTGTCCTAGATGCGGGCTGTGGGCAGTGACAAACCAGGCTGGCATGCAGACTTCATTCTACTAGGAGAGGGAGGCGGTTAACAAGGAAATCAATGAAGAAGATAATTACAGGTTGTAAGAATGGGCCCAGAGGAGGTGATAAGTGCCTGTTTGTACTGGTGCAAGAGCACCATAGTTGGGATAGGAACCTAGATCTCTGATTCAGAAGCCTGGTTCCCTCCATGGGCCTTGGCAGGGAAAAACTAGTGATCAAGGAGGCCCCTAGGGAGGGCTGAGCCACCTTCCTCCTCTGGCAGCTTCAGCCAACTCAGGGCCTGTGGGTAGGAATCAAAAGCGGAAGGTGCGAGCCAGAAGCTGGCTGTCTTGTCCCTCTAGTGCCCCATCTCTGGCCTACCCCAGGTGAGCACCCCTCACTTCCGAAGAGCAGTGACCCAATTTGCACACAGGCGTCCAGATTTGTGTGTGTTGCAGCTTTCTTATCTCAAGGCGAGCTTGCATTTTCATTCCTGTTTCCAACTTTTAATGAAGTCCAGCTAGGATATTGGCTGTTACCTTTAGGAAATTATTTTTAATTAATTCTGCAGTTTCTCACATCATCCAAGATTCCTCAGTGCCTTTCCTGGTGGCTCAGACTTCGGCCTTTGCCCATGCTGAGAAGATTTTGCCTTTATTGCCCTTCCTGAAACTCTGACTCCAGCACTCACGGGACCTTTACGTCCGCTGGATGATAGCTGACTGGAAGAGCTTTTGGTAGGCAAACTCAAGCAGTTTCCTTGAACATTCACACTGAATCTTTCAGAGTTCCCAGTCAGGTCTTGAGACTTGACTGTTGGTCCTGCTCTTCGTGTCTCCATCTCTGGAAGCCCTTAGGACCTCCATGGAGACACAGCACTGCCTGCAAACCTTAATTAACGATGTTGCTTCTTTAGCTCCTTTCAGCTCCCTTTGCAAAAAGCAAAGCTTTGAAGCATGTCTCATCACCATTTGATACAGTAAGGAAACATTTCCGGTTATGCATCTCCTGAAGGGGTCTGAGGAATTGCTTGGCTTTCAGAGCTTCCTCACTCTCCCACCTGCGAGCTGTGACTTTTCACCAGAGTCAGTCCCTCATACAGTGATCATTTACACCTCCTCTGTTTTCTTGGGAGAGAAGCGAGCTTGGTACTCCTCCCACTCTAGCGTTGCTGTGTCCTTCCTTTAAAAGATCTACATCTTGTCCGAGTCCATAGGAATGGGATCCCACAGAGGGCCTGGATTTAGTCCTTGGAGTGGGAATGACCCTTAGGCAATGTATTCTGTTTTCCCCAGTCACCGCTGGGTTTAGTCCCATAGCGTTTCCCAGTTCCCATACTGACTTGGGGTTTCCCATGTTCAGCATGCAGAGAAGGATGTGGTCATGTGCCCGGCCCTCATATTCACAGTCAGACTTGGTGAGGAGGCCTTTTGCTCGTGGCTCTGTGTCCTGAAGTAGCCCAGACCCCATTCTGGTCACCAGGGGAATTTTATCCAGAGCTCTGGGGATGCAGGTGTAGGGTGGCCTTGGGGCACCGTTGCTCCCATTGGATATGCACCTGCCCCTGTCATGACAGCCAGCGCCTCTGCATACCTCCTTTAATCCGGCCACAGCCAGCCTGCTTTGGCATAAGCAATTTTATCTGTGTAGTTCTGTTTTTTTTTAGCAATTTTAATGAAAACTTTTCCTTTGCAATTTTATTTTATTTTTTAAGTTTGATCCATAAATCGCACCTTATTTCATCCGAGTGGCCCCTCTCACTCCTCTTGTGTTGTAACTGGGTAGCACACAGCCTGGCCTCGGTGTGGCTGAACCATGCTGGCTGGCAGACACCTGCATGGGGTGTCCCCCTCTACTGAGGAGGAAAGGAAGGAGGTGTCCTTTCGTCTGCCTGAGACGGAGTGAGCCAGGATGAGGCTGAAGGGATATGAGGGGTCCCCTTCCATGCAGCATCAGCAGAGCCTCCTCCCATGCGCACGGCATGATAGGAAACCACTGGAGTTTGGCGAGCACAACAACAGTGTCTCCCTTGTGTTTTCGAGGGCTCTCTGACTACCTGTGTGCTGAGGTGGGGAGGACAGGAAGGGAGCAGGGCCACGGGATAGGAGGCAGTTACTCTGGCTTGGGTGCAGTGCTGGAGTGGATTCTGCTGGTGGATATGAGGTAGGGCAAGACACAGTTGGGCCTTTAGCTGCTGCCATGGCTGTTTGTCCTCAGGCCCCAGCCTGCCTGCACCATGTGCCAGCCCTGCCATGCTCCCGCTGTCTCTGAGCCATTCCCCACCCTGTCTCAAGCTGGGTGGAACACCCACTACCTCTGTTCCCATTTCTTTTCACTCCATCCTGCTCTCTGCTCGGCGCTCATTCTGCCACATTCGTGGGCCTTGTCTCTCATTGCTCCCTATCCCCGATCGAATTCCAGCCAGGAAACACTGCACTGCATCTCAGGCACCAGTCCACGAATAGTAGGGGTTTGGAGAGTCTCCCTGCTGGCATCCAAGGCAGGTGGGATGAGCCTGCCCATTTACTAGGACCCTGAGCAAGGGCCTTGCTCCAATATCACTGCCTAATTAATACCTATCCCCTCCTCCCAAGCAGTTTGACAACCTTTTAAACCATTTAAAAACAGCATCGCTAGTGCTATCCTTAGAATGAAGTTTGGGGAGCAGGGTACCTTGGAGGACAGCATCTAGGTGGCCTTATTGTTCCACAGAGGAGAGTCTGGCCCTTTGGCTGTAGGAGCTCTGGGAACTTGGGGTCTTTCAAGGGAGACCATATATGATGAGTGTGTGTGGAGAAGGGGCAAGGAGAGGGGAGTGTTCTGGCTCATAAGGGACTTGGAGGGGGGTACCCAGAGCAGGAGGGAGGCTCCGCTCAAGCTGGGGGTGGGCTGAGTACCTTGGGAGCCATGGAATGGTGGGTGGTTTGGTTGAGGGAATACCATAAAGCCAGGGTGATAACTTTGGCTTCTTGTATTTGGCAGGAGGGATCCACACTTGGGGCTTTATGGGGTAGAGTGGGAACTAAGGGGGCTTTGGAGTGATTTCCTAGCAGAAGTGGAGCCATCCTGTGGGTCCTGTATGTGGCATGCAGACATCATGCACTTAGAGACAAACCATGGCACCCTTGGGGTAGGAGAGGCACAGCTGGACCAGCCTGTTGTGGGGAACTGAAAAATCAGGGCCCTTGGCTAACACTTTCAGCTCCCTTGGTCTCACTTCCTTAATCAGCCGGGTGAAGAACAGGCAAGCCACGTTCCTCTTGCTTGGGGTCAGGATTGGCTTTGGAGACTTGGGAAGGACTGAACTGTCCCAGGGACCATACTGTGGAGAAGAAAAGCCTTGAAAATGCGCATTTGGAGGCTTTGACAGTCATTCCTGCATTCAGGGATTATTTCTACAGATCTAGGGGGAATCCTTTTCCTAGCCCCTTTCCTGTTTGGAGATAGAATTCTGGAAATAATCTTGGCCTCACAGAGCCTCTTCTGTCCCTCTTCTGTCCTGTGCTCCTAAGTGGCTGCCCTGTGGTGGGCCCACGGCTGTCATTTCCTGTGGCTACTACCAGGTTCTCTGGCCATTTGGAGATGTTTTCTTAGCTTTCCCTACCTTTCCCTTAACTATGCTGACCTCAAGCCCACGGCCTACCTGCCCCAGCTGGGACCGCTCAGATGGCGTGAACTCAGGGGCACCTTCGGTTTCTGCCAGTTCACTCCTAGCGTCGCTCCTCACCCTTCCTCCCCGTGGTCCCTGGTTTCCCTGGCTCATTTAAGATGGCTGCATGATACTTTTGTCAAGGGAATGTCTTCAGCAAGCTGGGAGCTTGTTACGGAGCATTTAGATTGCTTCTAATTTTTGCTCTTTCCGCTAATGCTACATTAAGCCATCTTTGCGTATTATGGAATCATTTCATTAAGTTGGCATTTATCTAGCTAATGTCAGTGGCCCAAGATTCAATAAAGAATCAGAGTTTTCTTTTTTAAAAGAAGAATATTGTGAATGTATACTTCTAAGTTGTAGCTCACAGGAATGAAGAAGCAGGTTAACAGTAATGCGAATGTAGATCTAAGTGAAAGGCTGTGATACACAAACAGCTCATAATTTATTTGTTCCTAAGTGGGAAGTGTGTAAGGAGCAATGTGCCTGTGATGATTGAAGAATTCTATATCCCTGCATCTACAACAATGAAGTGAAATAAACAGTGACCCTGTCTTAAGGATGTTTTTAAGAGTGCCCTGAAATAAGGAAAAACAAACAGGATTTCTGAGAAAAAACTCCCATCTCCTTAAGTGTGAGTGAGCTTGTCAGATGCCAAATCAGTGGGAGTAGGTTGCTCTCTTGCTGAAAGATTTGGCTTTTTGTTGGTCATTAGGAAGGGACTGGAACTGACAAGCAGACATCATGAAGTTGGTCCCTGGTACCATTCTGAGCCTGCTTGGCTTTGGAGTGTTGGAAGGGCTTCCTCTGACCTGCCGATTTGTTGTTGTTACTGTTTCAGTGTCTGGTTTCTTAGGCGGACCCTGGCTGTGGGTTTTGCATTTCAGTTTAATCTAGCAAATGTTTACTGAGTCTTTATACCATATAAGGTTGCAGGGGATAAACATTTGAGGAGAAAGAATCCACCATTCCCTTGTTTCTGAGGAGTTCATGACTGGGGAGAGGGAAAGATGAAAAAAAGTTCAAAGCTCATGATTGCTCAAGGGACTTTAAGAAGAGGGACCTCTGAGAAATTGGGCTCATCCTGTCAGCTGGGGGGGGAAACTCCATCCCATGGGGGCTGGGAGTGAAGAAAGGTTTTGGGGAAATGGTTGGTTTTGCCACCACCTTGAAGGACAGGCTCATGTTCTTGGCAAAGGTAAGAGGCCCGTGCAGAGGAGATGGAGCTGGAAGGACACAGGGCTGTGTGTGGGATTGGTTGACAGATTGATTGTGTGTCACACACAGCTGGAGCTTTCTGGAGTGCGGCAGGTACCAGGTATGGCCTAAGTGCCTTGTATTCCTTATCTCATTTAATCCACATGGTGACCCAGATGAGCTTCTGGCTTCATCTCCATTTTATAGATGAGGAAACTAAGTCTTGTAGCAGTTAATGAACAGCCCATGATGACAGTGCCAGAGATTGGGCCCCATTCAGGTGGCTCAGGATCTGGGCTGCCAGCTGTGAAGCTGTCCTAATTAGGAGAGGAGGGAGGACTGGTCAGTAGGACCAACAATGTGGGCAGGTACCGTGTACCCGGAGGCTCTGCACCTGAGGGTGAGGAGGTGGAAGAGCACAGAGATGGTGATGAGATGGAGCGGAGAGGTAGGGGTGAGGACTTGGAAGAGAGCTACACGGGCTACAGGAGAGTTTCCAGGGGCGTTCATCAGGGCTGCAGGGCGTGCAGGGAGTGACATTTGGGAGGCCATCTGGCCTGAGGAGAGAGCAAGGAGGGCCCAGGGCCTCCCCTGACCTGCGGCCTTCCAGCTTCAGTGAGCTGCCCTCTACTCCGGAGAAGGAGGGGGCGGGTGAGAGCCAGCTCTGCTAATTCTGCAGACAGGGTGGCTTTTCTGTAGCCTAATGACTTTGAAAGCTGTTTCAGTGCTGCGACACAAGTGTGACTTCCCCCATCTGAATGCTATGGCAATCGTTCTTTTTCCTGGAAAATTGGGCCCATGTGGGCTCTGTGTGTGGTTTATGCGAGTTCCATTTTTACAGTCTTATTACCTTGTCCCCATGATGTAAGAAGCCTCTCTCTCTCTCTCTCTCTCCTCGGCTTTGCTGTGACAATTGTTTTTTAAAAGGCACAAAGTATCTCTCCCATTTGGGTGGTGCTCTCTAGACGGCGGCAGCACTTCCTTGCAGACTCCGAGCGAGCGCACTTCTCGTCACCCCCTGCCACCCTTGTCCTGCTTCTCTGATCGCTGGCAATTTACTGGGAACTCTTAGGCAGCTCTTGAATCGCACTACCCAAGGGTTGGCCGATTCTGCCAGAAGGGTTTGTACATGTAAATATCCATTCAGTGGTTTCCTCTCTGAAGTGTGGCCCGGCTAGGGTGTTCTTGCTAGGGCCTCAAAGTTAGTCTGACCCCACTGGCCTTGAGTTGATAACAGTAATAATTATCACAGGGAGCCTGAGATTCTCAATTAGGTGTATTAAAATTATCCCAGCGTGGCTTGTGGTTGGCAACAAGGGACTAGAGGTGGCCAGAAGGAGAAGGACTGGAGGTTATGGCTGGAGCTCTGGGGAGAGCTGCTGGCGCTTGAGCAGAGGCACGAGCGAGTTTATTTATGCTTAACCCTCCAGCTTACGGCATCGGTGAGGGGAAGAGAGGGATTCAGTCTAAAGACACTGGACACACAGACTTGGTGGCCGGGTAGGGTTTGGAAGAAAGTTCCCTGGCACCACCATGGGAATTGGTAACTATCCTTATGAATCAAAGAAATGACATGGTGTGATTCATGTTGTCACAGATTTCTTTCTCTGTAGAGAGTAGACCGCAGGGGGAGGTGGGAGTGACACCAAGGGTAGAGGCAGGGACCCAGTGAGGCTGTTGCAGTAGTCTGGGATGGTGAAGGAGGAGCTGGTGCAGAGTGCTCACAATTTGCATTTATCTTGGAGGTGGAAACAGTTTTGTAGAGAACTGGGGAGGGAATGAGAGCCAGAGACGGAGGTGAGAGCAACTCTCGATCTTTTGATCTGGGCAACTGGAAAAATGGTATCTTACACTGAGATGGATGAGATCCTGGGGGTAGCTGTTCTGGGGCAAGGTCAGGGGTCTGCATGGCCTCCACAGTGCTTCTGTCTGGTTGACTTCTGACCTGACATTGGCTGTTGGATCTACCAGTTAGGAGTTTAGGGGAGAGATCTGGGCTTGGAGGAAAATCTACATGAGCACTGTGGGCACTAAATCCATGAACTAGGTGAGATCACTAAGGGAGTGATCAGAGACACAGAGAGACAGAGAAACAGAGGTAACCAGGGGCTCTCTGTTAGGGAGAAGTGGGAAGCAGGTGGGAAAGTGAGAGTCCTAAAGTGAGAAGCCAGGTGAAGAGAGTACCTGAGCAAAAGGGAATGTTTAACTGCTACCCTATGCTGCAAAGTGAAGTGTGAGACATGTGCAGTGGATCTAGCAATGTGGAGGACAAGCCAGGTACAAGCACTGGGGCCTAAGCTTAACTTTGCAAATGACTCACAGCTCCTGCCCTGAAGGAGAATGTAATTATGCGAGGGAGGGAGGGAGGGAGGGAGGAAAGCAGGAAGGGGGAGAGAGAGAGAGAGAGAGAGAGAGAGAGATCATTTCAATTGGATATGGTGTTACACATCTGTAATTCCAGCATTCTGGCAGGCTGAGGCAGGAGGATCACAAGTTTGAGACTAGCCTAGAAAATTTAGAGACTTAGTAAGACCTGGCCTCAAAATAAAAAATGAAAAGAATGTGAAAGCCCTGGGCTTAATCTCCAGTACCACCACCACCACTACCAAAAACAAAAACAAAACAAAACACAACAACAACAACAGGAACCCCCCCCCCAAACAAAACAAACTACATGAGATTGAAATAAATCTGAGAAAAATGTGAAGATAGTACCATGGATGTACTTCTCTGGGGAGGGAAGGTAGAGTCTGATTTATTTATGTTTTCATTGCTTCATAGTTTTGTTTCACTAAAACTTATTGTGCCAGAGAAGAGCAAAGGGAGAGTTAACATTTAATGCGTATAGTTTGCATTTTGCAGATGAAAAGGGTTCTGGAGCTAGAGATGGTGGTGGTTATAGTTTTACAACTACATGAATATACTTAGTACTACCAAGCTGTACACTTAAAAATGGTTAAAATTACACATTTTATGTCCTGTGTATAAAATGGGAAGGAAAAAGCATGTTTTTGGAGGCCCTCGGTGAGCTTGGCCTGGGGTCCCCTGTTTGAAATGAAAAGCATCAGTGGAGAGAGATAGCATGGAGAGAAGTGGAGGCAGCTATGCAATAAGAAGGTGCCACCAGGGGACTCTGTGTGGGGACAGGCTAGCAGCCCTGTCTGCCTGGACGGCAGGGTTTACTGGGGACCTGAGGCTGCCAGGTCGGGCTGGGCCAGTTGGTGCAGGCCTGGCATCCTGGCTGTGGAACTGGGCTTGTCTTCTCAGTGTCTGGGAGCCTTGAAGCTCTCTGCTCAGCGGAATGGCATTGCAAAGGAGCGCGTTTCAATTAGTCTCATTAATCCTTCCTGGTGAGCCATTGCCTATTCAAAGCAGTAGGATTGAGGCAATCCTTGCTATGGTGAAAATTGTGGCCCAGTGGAAATTTACCTTCCCTGGTGTGTGTTAATGAGTTGAGCAGGTGGTTTTTCTACCAATTTTATAAATGTTTGTTGAGGACCATACATAAACTCACACAGTGTTCTATACAGTGAGGGTAAGGGGTAGGGTGAATTTAATAGGTCTCTTCTCTTGGAAAGCCCACAGTCTAGAGAATCCTGTTGGTACAGGAATTTCTGCCACAGGGTGCCATGTGTTGCCATCAGTATGTCACCGTATTCCCTGGGAACTGAGAGGAGGGGAGAATCCCTAACCTACTTAGGACACTGGTGAGGCCCCTGGGAAAGACTACCTACTGGGTTTCAAGGACAAGCAAGGGTTTTCAAGGCAAACAAGCAGAGATGGGCACCTTATAAGGATGGTCAATCAAACCTTATTGTGTCTTATGAATTTTAAAAATGTGCAAATATTTTCTTTTAAAGCTGAACTCTTATTTCATTGGCTTTTAGGTGGTGCTGGCAAGAGTGCATACTTTTGGACCCAAACTTATCTTTTCAAATGTGGACTCCTAGGCCATCATTGGTAAGTTTGTTTTCTGTCTTCTTACCAAATTGTGCTATTGGGGATTGGTGTTTTCACTGAAGGACAAGGTAGTTATCGTTGGCAGGTGCTCTGCAGAGGTTACTGAGCCTGGGCCCTAGGGAAGCCTGTAAGGCAAGAGCTGGAAGGTTACACAGGGGAAGTGGAGTCTCACTGTAGGTGTCTGTGGTAGATGCAGAGACAGAAGCCAGGGGAGGAGAGCTCAGGGTTGGAGGATGGATGCAGTTATTGTGAAGGAAGCCATAGAGTGCGAAAGTCATAGAAGAGTGAAGTAAGATTTTCTGTGCTTGAGAGCATGGGTATAACGTGTAAAGAAAACGGGCTGAGGAGACCCATAGGAGTAACAGCTTCACCCCGAGGACTCATGGGCAAGAACTTTGATGGGACATGTTGACTTCTAATTACTCTGGCTCAAGGTCAACAAACTTTTTCTATAAAAGACCACATGCTAAACACTTTTGGCTTCATAGGCTGTGTGACCTCACAGTTGCTGTGAAAACAGCCATAGATGATACATAAATGAATAGGTTTAGCTGTGTTCCAGGAAAACTTTGCAGAAACAGGTGGTGGGCTTGATTTGACCTGTGGGCTACAGTATGTCCACTCCTTTTTGAGATACCGAGAGCCAAGGCACTCAGATTTTATCTTGAAGGCAGTATGAATCCATTAAAGTTATTCTGAGTAAAGACATAAAATGAGTGTTTCAGAAACATCTAATAGCTGCACAAGAAGCACAGGATCTTGTTAGAAGGCAACAGCAACAATCCAGGCATGAATCACATGGCTAATGAAAGCAAATGACTGGTGGAAGAAATACTGCAAAAGAAGACCAAGTCAGATATTTAACCTTGTTAGACTTCAAAGACAGTCAAAGAAGATGGAAATCTGAGCTTGGTGGTTTGCAGTGGTATCACTGACTGAAGTGTAGATATTGGGGTGGAAAGAGATAACTGAGGCATCTGGTTCTAGAAATGTTGAATTGAAGGTGACGGTGACTTGTTTACAAGAGTGTCTGGTAGATGGCTAGAAATGCAGAGCTGAAGTGTGGACTGAGAAGGCAAAGTGTGAAGACATAGAACTGAAGCCATAATTTAAAGTCCTCTCCAATATGAGCAGAGGGCTGAGCCCTGGGGAAACCGCCTGACTTTGGGATGAGAGGAAGAAGGTAGAATAGGCCTAGCGCCATGGAGGACAGAATCCCTGCCAGGGAAGAGCACAGTGTGGCAGAGACCAAGGAGAAGGGACCTAGAGAAAAGATGTGAATTTGTGGCTAAGTCATTACATGTGGCCTTGAGGAATATACTATCATTCAGAGGGGGCCAGGTGATGAAGCTGGGTTGCATGGGATCAGATGTCAATGAGAATAAAGAATGGAGATGTCACTAAAATAGACCACTCATGGAGTTTGGGTAGCCAAACAAGGGAAACCAGTATCTGCATGTCAGAATAAGCTTTTCTTTAGCTTTGAGACAGGCAAAGCAAGCCGTGACCAGTCCTCATGCCTCCTTTGGAGCCAAGCTGTGTTTGGAGTTCATGTGTACGCTGGGCTTGTGATTGTGTTCTCAGGCTGCCTTGGAGGCGTGGTGTTCGTAACTCTGCCACAACTTGCACCACAGAATTCAGCCCATGTTGGGCTTTTGCCATGAGACAAGATGCGGTCTGTTGGGGAAATAGTTACCTATGCATAAACTGGAGGAGACAGTGGAGTGGACCAAATATTGAAATAAACATGTTGTAGAGTCTGTATGTATGGGGGATTTGAGACATTTCCTCAAATCATTCAACTGTCTGTCAATTCGTGATCTGAGTGTTTCAAGTGTACATTATGTGGTTTGAATTCTAAATAGTTTATTACTTAGTTTCTGTAAATATAGCAGTTAGAGGTGTAACAATAAAAGCAATGGGTGTAGCCGGGAAAGTGGCATACACCTGCAGTCCCAGCTACTTGGGAGGCTGAGATAGGAGGATTGCAAGTTTGAGGTCAGCCAGTGTAACTTAGCAAGACTCTGTCCTAAAATAAAAAGTAAAACGAGGGCTGGGGGCATAGCTCAGTTGAAGACCCCGTGCCTAGCATGCATGAATCCCTGGGTTCAGTCCCCAGTACCATAAAAGGCGGGAGGAGCAGTAGGTATAACTATTCAGCCACCATTGAGCCACACCCACCAGGCGCCAAGCCTGCGTGCATCATTTCATTTCATCTTTGCAGCTACTTGTAATGGCAGATTTAGTATTTCCATTTAGCCACAAGGAAATCAAATCGTTAAGAGGATGAACAGCCTGGCCTAGGTTCCCAGGGATTTGAACCCAGGTCTGTATGACCCTTAGTTTATGTTGTTCCCTGTTTTCTCTCACTTGTGTCTGAAGTTTTTCCTACTTACGTAGAGGCAGGTTGACCTCTTCAGGGCAATTATTGAAAATCTGTAGCGGTCGTTCCCACCTCTTAGGAGTCTATTAAAAGGGTAAAAGAAATTTGGGAAGTCTAAGATCAAACCTTACACACTTAATTTATGTGTTTTCCCTACAGAATTGTCCTTTAGTTTTTGGAGAAAGGTGGCAGCCTTGGACTTGGATGGGAAGTAGCACTTGAAGGCAAGGGGCAGGTTCCAATACTAGCTCTAAGGCAACTGTAATGTAATTTTTATCTAAATACGTGGTGTTTTTCTTTGCTCACCGCCAACTCCAAGCTCAGAAGTGAGGCTCCATTTTGTCTTCTCACTGTATCCCCAGTGCCTATGACAGAATCTGGCATGTTGCATGTTTTATGCTTAGGAATTGTTGCTCCACACGAACCAGGTGACTTGAGACACAATGCGTATGTAGCCTGTATGTGCCAGGCACTGCTCTTGGCACCATTGTTACAGAGGTGACACAAAACAAAGTCTCTGTCATCGTGAGGTAGGTGTTACAGGTAGATAAGATGTATAATGTGCCCAACACAACATGTTAGGAAGGAAGGTGAGGTCAGGACTAGAGAGTGTGAGGCTGATGGATTAGGTAGCTGATCAGAAAAGGCCTCTCTCTGACAGAGCAAGTGAGACGTGAGCCTGTCAAAGGAGATGTGTGGCAGCACTCTTGGATGCCACTACAGACTTGTCTGCTGAGCCCTTCCTTTGGATTCCTGTGCCTGCCTGCCACCGCCTGCTGCCCTTGCAGGAGCTGCTGCCTCTTGAGGGCTCAGGCTGACTGCCGAGCATTCCCTTCCTGGTCACCTACTCTGCTGTCTCCCAGTTCCTGCTAGCCTCCCAGACCTCTGCAGCCTGCTTTTCCTGTGTTCCTTTCTTTGTCTTTAGCTTTGGTTTTGCCTTGTTGCTTTCCTGTCATCGCTGGTGTTCTTCCCAGTGAAGAACACTTCTCCTTGTCCTGAATTTCCCAGATCTCCCTCTCTGCAGGACCCCGCCCCCCTACCCTCCTGGGCACCTCCGACTCCTCACTGCTGTGGGCAGGTTGCTTTGCTCCCTGCAGTGCCAATGGCCTAACTGGAGTCATCCTTGGCTTCTCCTTTCCCTCAGCTGTTCGTATACCATGGGTACTGCCTCTTAAGCAGCCAATCTTCTGATTTGTCAGCTCACTTTTTTTTCTCTTCCTTCATTATTGTGTTTAGGAGTCATCATTTGGATATTTTTGACCTCTTAATTGGTCATCTTGCCCATCTTCTCTTTCATTCCTTCCCCATGCTGTTGTCAATAAGGTGCTTCTAACTCCTGAGTCTCAGGATGGCTTTCTTTTGCTTAAAACTCTCCAAGGGCTCCTCAGTGCTCTCAGGAAGAAAGTCCAGCCCCTCAGGGAGCCTGCAGTCCTGCTATAAGCTGGCCCATGGCCACCTTCCTCATTCTGTCTTTCCTCAAACCCGTATTTTCCATCTCAGCCCAACCAGCACCAGCCCTCAACTCTGGGACCTTTTCTGGTGCTGGGTCATCTCCTAGGAATGACCTCAGTCTTGCTGCCCACCAAGGTGGCATTGTTGCATTCTCCCCTCACTCTCCTGGGTACCCCCTCCCTCCACAAACCTCCATACACCCAACCTCTCTCTATGACCTGGAAGTGACCTTCCTCCTGCCTCCCAGAACACCCTGCATGGGTCTCTTTGCAAAGCACTTATCAGAGTAGCTGTTGACTTACTTATCTGTTAAGCTTAGTAAGCTGAGCTAACTAGGGTGGAGACACACACGCAGACACACACACACACACACACACACACACACAATCTCTGCAGCACAGAACCAGCATAGTGCACCTGGCTCAGTAAGTGTTTACTGAGAGAGTGAACATAGCAAAATCTGTTTGTGCAGCAAAACAGCAGATTTAGAATGCGATCAGATGTACTTGGAATTGGAGGTTTACTGGCCATTGAGTGTGATGAGGCCAGTACACTTCTCAGGTTTGGGTGCAGGAGAGCTTGTTCTAGGCTTGGATTTGTGGCTGCCTGGTGTGTCCCTCAGTACACTGGGACCTCAGGAATGTCACTTCTCTATATTCTTTGCCTCTGACTTTTAAATTTTAATTTAATT
>PVJX010003777.1:0-103722 GCA_004027295.1 Dolichotis patagonum
CTTGTCACATAGAGCATTGTTTTCTCATATTTGATTTTCAGTCCATAAACCCTCTCTCAGGTTGATTATATTTCCTATACAGAGCATCTCCATGGGCCCTACCTCCTGATCTACTCTGCCTGTATTTTTTTTTTAGTGTTTCAAGGCCATTATGTTAGAGATTATAGCCAAACTTCTCTGCCTCATTTCTGCTATGCTATTTTTCTGCCATTGTTTGTCTAGTTTTCTCCTTCATTCTATTGCCTGCCCCCTTCATTGAGGCCTTTCTGCCACTGTTCCTGAAATCCTGGTATTTTTTTTTTCCTGTCTCTCTAGAATGTCCTTCAGTATTCTTGGTAGGGTTGGATTGGTGGCCACAAATTCCCCCAGCTCCTTTTTGTCATGGAAGCATCTTGTTTCTCCATTAATTTCTAGTGACAGTTTTGCAGGGTGCATCAATCTGGGCTGGAGGTTATTTTCTTTCAGGGCTTGTAATATTTCACTCCAAGCTCTTCTTGATCTGATGGTCTGTGTCAAGAAGTCTGCTGTGATCTTGATGGGCTTTCCTTTATAGGTGATCTGTTTCTTTTCTCTGAAGACTTTTAATATTCTGTTTTTATATCAAATTTCTGGTATCTTGATTATTATCTGTCTGGGTGTAGCTCTGTTTTGGTTGTAGGTGGCTGGAGTTCTGTATGCCTCATATATTTGAATATCATTTTCTTTTCCCATGCTTGGGAAGTTTTTGTTAATTATTTCCATGAATAGCCTTTGTAATTCACCTGTTTTTATTCCTTCTTCTTCATTCACATTTCTTATTCTTATAGATTATCTTGTCGTCTTCTAGCCTTTGTATTGTTATTGCCTATTTTCTTATTATTTTTAAGAGATCTTTCCTTTCATGATCACACATTGCAAACTTGTCTTCAAGTTTTGATAGTCTATCCTTAGTTTCTTTTAAGCAGTTTTGCCAACTTTCAATGGAGTTTTTAATTTCCTGGTAATCTCTTTGAATCTGCTTCATGTATTCTAGATTTTCTTTATATTCTTTATCGAAGGTTTATCTTCCTTTTTTTGTGTTCCTGCCTTCTTCCATCTGTGTTTTCTTGAGAGGTACTTAGCATTTCTTTTATTAATATACTTATATCTTGCTTTACCTGATATCTTGCTTTACCTAATATTTCAGTTTTGAGCTCGTCTACAAGGTCCCGAAGATATCTCTTAATGTCCATTGAAGCCGTGTCTGATGTTGCATGTTTGCTGCCCTCAGTCTCTTTTGTATTTCCCTCTTCTGGATCAATGTTCTCAAGGTTTTGGGCTGGGAACTTTTTTTTGTCTCTTTCTCTTGTCATGTTTTTGGTTTCTTCCATACAGGTGTATAGGAAAAGTCCCAGCCCCTTTCCTTGTTGGTTATGGTTCTTTTGAAGCATGCTGGCAGGGGATTTCTGTCCTCTCCTGTTTGCTTTTAGTCATTGAGGTGTAGGCAGGGGCTGCGTATGTACTGGGCCCTCCCCCTGGGCCAGTCAACCTTTGGGGGCCTTCACTGGTTTAGTGTGTGGTACATGTTGGGAATCAGTTTGGGATGGCTTATTGGGTCCCAGCCAGGGGCGTTACCCAGGCCGAACAGATGCCACCAATCTGCTCTGGGAAGGGAGCAAACAACCGAAGTCACTGTTGTTCCTAGTTCAGGCTCCTCCTGCCCATTTCCAACGTGTTGTCTAGTTGGTCGCCCTCCTCCTGTGGGGGGGTGTTTTATTCCCAGAACTCACTGTGGGGTCCCTCACTGGTGCCGTTCTCGAGTGGGCTCGCCTACCTCCATCTTCAGCGCTACCAGCCAGTCACAGTGGTGTGATTTTGTGTGCTCCAGGGGGTTATGTGTGCGAGTCGTGAGTTCGGTCTACTCCGGCGGGCCACAGGAGCGGGCCACAGCTCTGGCTGGTCACGGCTCTAGCAGGCAGCTCTGGCAAGTCTTCTTAAAACAAATCTTAAAGGTAAAGGCAGCATGCAATGGAGTGTTTCAAGCTCTGAAAGAAAACAGCCTCTAACTTAGGCTGTTATATCCTGAAAAATTCTTTCAAAAGTGATGGAGAGATAAGAAACTTCTATGTTAAAGAAAACCTAAAAATTCATGAGCACCAAACCAACACTCAAAAAAATTCTCACGGATAGTCTAGAAGGAGACAATGAAGCTAACAAAGCTAAGATGTAAAATAAAATCAGTAAGGATAGTATATAGGTAAAGGGAAAGAAAGTAAAATAGCAACAGGAAATCAATATGTTAACAGGTTTAAATCAATAGCTATCAGTTATTATAATCAATGTAAATAGACTTAACTTGCCAATCAAAAGATACAGGTTAGCAGAATGGATCAAGAAGCAAAATCAAATGGTATGCTGCATACAAGAAATACAGTTAACACAAAAAATAAATTCATAGGCTAAAAATCAAAGGATGCAAAACAATATTCTACACAACAGGAATGCTAAAACAAACAGGATTAGTTATGCTATTTTCAGACAATGTGTATTTCAAGTCAAAGCTGATCAAAAGAGACAAAAGACATTACATATTTGTTAATGAAACTATTCAACAGGAAGAGATAACAATTACAAACATATATGCACCAAATCACAGTGCTCCTAACTTTATAAAACAAACTCTAATAGATATAAAAGATCAGATAAACATCAATACAACTATAATGGGAAATCTCAATATCTGATGATCACGAACAGATTAACTAAACAAAAACTCAACAAAGAAATATAAAAGTTGAGCCAAGCCTTTGAAGAGAGGAACTTAATAGATATATACATAGTATTCCACACAACAACAGAATGCCCATTCTCTTTGTCAACACATTTGGAACTTTCTCCAAAGTAGACCACATACTAGTCAATATTTATTTATTTAGTTATTTTTATCTTTTTGAGACAGGGTTTCACTGTGCAGTTCAGGCTGGCCTTAACTCACTTGGTACCCCAGGCTGGCTGAATGTACCATGATCCTCCTGCTTCAGCCTCTCAAGTGCTGAGATTACACACATGCACCACCATGCCCAGCCACACTACTTAATAAAGAAAGCCCAAGTAAATACAAGATAATTGAAATTTTATTTGCATATTATCACAGCTCAGTGCAACAAAACTAAAAACCAATAGCAAAAGAAATCACAGGAACTATGTAAACATGGAAATTAAATAACACACTCTTGATGATATTAAGAAAGAAATAAGACAATTCATAGAATTAAATGATAATGCAAGTACAATGTATCAGAAGTTATACGGCATAATCAAAGCAGTCCTAAAAGAGAAGTTTATAGTGGTGAATACATGTATCAGAGCCCAAACAAATAACCTGATGGTAAATCTCAGAGACTTAGGAAAGCAAGAATAATCCAAGACCAGAGCTTGCACAGGGAAGATTTTTTAAAGATCAGAGTAAAAATTAATGAAATAGAGACTAAAATAAAAAACACAATCAATAAAGTGACAAACTGGTTCTTTGAAAAAATAAATAAAATAGACAAACCTTTATGCAAAAAATAAAGAAAAGATACAAATTAATACAGTTAGAAATGGAAAAGGTAAAATCACAACATACACTGCCAAAGTCCAGAAAATTATTAGCAACTAGTTTACAAACATACATATGAAACAATTGGAGAACTCAAGAAATAGAAGATTCTACGTACATATAAATTCCAAAACTGAACCAAGAAGACAAAAAATCTTGAGCAATCCAATAATAGGCAACGAAATTGAAGCAGTAAAATAAAACAAAACATAGTTATCAACTAAAAAAAGCCCAGGGACTGATGGCTTCACAACCAAGTTCTATAAGAACTTTAGAAAAGGACTGGATGTGACAACACAACACCTGGAATCCCAGCGCTCAGGAGGCTGAAGCAGCAGGATCACTGTGAGTTCTAAGCCAGCCTTGGCTACAGAGTGAGTTCCAGGCCACCCTGACTGCATAGTGAAACATCAGTAAAGAGATAACACCTCAAGTTTTTAATGAAATTGAGACATACTTCCAAAATCATTCTCAGACATTAACATTACCCTAATCCCAAAATCAGACAAGGATATAACCAAGAGGACCACAGGTCAATTTCTTTAATGAGCATAAACAAAAAATCCTTAATAAGGTACTGGCTAACAGAATGTGACAAATCACCAAAAAGATCATATACCATAAGCAGGGAGGAGGCAAGGATGGCTCAATACACACAAATCAATAAATATAATTCATCACACAAACAGAAACACAAAAATCACATGATTATTTCAACAGATTCAGAAAAGCATTTGACAAAAGTCCAACATCCATTCATGATTAAAAAATAGGTATAGAATGTCCTTATTTCAACATAATAAAAGTCTAATGGCCAACTTAGTGCCAATGTCATAATAAATGGGGAAAGGCTGAAAATTTTGCCTTTAAAATCAGAAACAAGACAAGAATGTCCATTATCATTACTTCTGTTCAGCATAATCCTTGAAACATTAGCCAGAGCAATTAATCAAGAGAAATAAATAAAAGGGCTATGTATAGGAAAGGATGAAAGAAAAATATCATTATTTGCAGATAAGATAATCCTTTACTTACAAGACCCCAAAAACTCCTAGAAATGATAACCAAATTCAGCAGTGTAGCAGGATACAAAATAAATACACAAAAATCAATAGCATTCCTAGACACTAATCATCAACTCACTGAAAAAGAAATTAAAAAACAATTCCATTCCCAATAGCATCAAAAAAATTAAATACTTAAGTATTAACCTAACTAAGCAAATGAAAGACCTCTACAATGAAAATTATATCAACCTTAAAAAGGAAATGAGAAAGAGACAGACATCAGAAAATGTAAAAATATCCCCTGTTCCTTGTTAGGCAGAACCAAGACAATCAAAATGCCTATACTTTCAAAACTGATATACAGATTTAATACAATTGCTGTCAAAATACCAATGTCATTTCTCACACAGCTAGAGAAAACAATCCTAAATTTTATATGGACTCAGAAGAGACCGAGAATAGTAAAAGCAATCCTGCATAATGAAAGCAAAGCAGGTGGTATCACAAGCCCAGACTTGAAGCTATATTATAAAGCTACAGTAATTAAAACAGCATGGTACTGGCATAAAAACAGTCAAGAAGATCAATGGGACAGAACAAAAAGGAGCAGAAACAACCTCAGGCACATATGGCTATTTGATTTTTGACCAAGGAGCCACAAACCTACACTGGAGGAAGGATAGTCTCTTAAATAAATGGTGCTGGGAAAACTGGATATCTGCATGGAGAAGATTGGCTCTAGACCCATATATATCACCACATACTAAACTGAACTCAAAATGGATCAAAGACTTAAATGTTAAAATGAAAACAATTTACTAGAAGATAAAACATATACAACCCGTAAAGACATAGATAGGCAAGAACTTTCTAAACAGAACCCCAATGTCACAAGAAATAATACTGAGAATCAACTAATTAAAAAGTTTTCACACAGCAAAGGAAACAACTGGTAGATGAAGAAACAATCTACAGAATAGGCAAAAAGTTTTGCCTTCTATTCCACAGACAGATGACTAACATTAAGAATATCTAAAGAACTCTAAAAATGTAGACCCCCTCCAAATAAAAGACTCAATCAAAAAGTGGGCAACCAAAATGAATATACATTTCAGAAGAAGTACAAATGGCCACTAAATACATGGAAAAATGCTCCTTATCTCTAGCCATCAGAAATATGCAAATTAAAACTATATTGAGATAACATCTTAGAGGGAACGGCTATCATCAAAAAATCCAATAACAACAATGCTGGTAAAGATATGGAGAAAAAGGAACTCTACTACATTGTTGGTAGGAATGTAAACTACTAAAACCACTATGTAAATCTGTCTAGTTTTCCTTAAAAAACTAGAAATAGAAATTCCATTTGACTCAGTTATCTTCCCAAAAGAGTTAAAATAATACAGGAATACATGCATACCTATCTTTATAGCAGCACAACTTATAATAGCTAGATCTTGAAAACAGTGTGTATGTCCATCAACAGGTGAGTGGATAAGCAAAATATGGTGTTAACACACTGCCGTAAAGAAAGATAAACTTGAGGCATTTGTAGGTAAACTGATGCAACTGGAGAACATAATGAATTGTCAGATACTCAAGTTCACATATCACATAGTTTCTCTTAGATGATAAACATTTTATATATATATATAAAGATGAAAAGGAAGTAGGGAAACCTTCAGATACTTCCCCAAATTACAACTCCATTGCTTTAAAAATATTTCAATACATATGCTAATTGGTTTCATTTATACTAGTTTATCTTAGTTTACTGAAAAGATTTGTGTTGCTTGCTTTTTTGTAATTTTTATTTTAAAATGAAAAAAGAATAAAAACAACACTACAGAATTCAATGATTAGTATATTGCATATTGTTATCTTCCAAGTAGTTGCTCAGATTACAAAATATAGGAATGAAAAATAAGAATCTTTTTGGTCTATGTCTTATACTCTGAGAAGCTATTTTGAAGATAGCAATACACAGTGTAATTATTATTATTCTTTTGTATTTGATTATAAATTTTTGTCTTATTTTTTCATAAAATAAAAAATTGGTCAAACAAAAACCAATAAATCTTTTGCATAGTATCTACCAGTCATCAATGATGCTTAACAGCGGTCAATGAAAAGAACAAGAAAATATATACAGTTTACCCAGAGACTAGGTACATGTTTTTGAACACATAGCAAGACGTTTGGAGGGCCAGGGCTTAGCTGAGTTGTAGAGTGCTTGTCTAGCATGTGCAAGGTGCTGGCTTCAATCCCCAACTCCTACAGAAGGTGGAAAGTGATGGTGTCCCATCTGACTCCTCTGTACCTCCTCACTCTGTATTAAGACACACATGCACACACACACAAGCAAGTGTGTACGCACTCGTACATCCCTTCCTTGCTGACGTCATTCAAACATAGCAACAATGTCATTTAAGTATTTAGGGTATCAAAAGGTGACTGGATGAATGAATATGAATAAATTATTCTGTTACTAAATGATTTCAAAGTGACTAGGAAGCTTAAAACCACATTCAGAAACTAGACTTTACAATGACAAAGCCAAAGGAAATTTAGCCTGTGGATAATGCATTATATATGCATCCTTAAGAGAAGGAAAGAAGGCTGAAACCTGGACAAGAATCAGATTTCCACCGGAGCTTCAGGAGTATATAAACATGGTTTAAGAACATATCAAATGTCCCTATCACCCAACAATCTTCTTAGAATGTCTAATTGCTTCTTCAAATGATGATGGATGATTGGCCTGGTTGGTCTCACACTGAGAAACTTAAGATTTCTAATTTACGTCACAAGGTTACTTAAGGAGTCACCAAATCAAAATGGCATGTGAAAAATAAGAAGTTTATACAGGCTCATGATTCAAAGAACACTCACGGGTGTGTGTGGTTGGGAAATACCTTAGGAGGCCGCTGAGCACTCTGCCCTGGGCAGTACTGGGGCCAACAATGCAGTCTGTAGGTGTTTGTCTTGTGCAACCATCCACACCCTGCCGGGCTTTGGCTTGGTTATCATAGTTCAAGAATTTACCTTAAAGCATTAAGACGGTCCATAGTCACACTGGATATAGGTGTACCCATAAATGGTATTTCTCCCTGCTCCCCTCCAACCAAAAAAAAAATAAAACCAAGCCTAACCTGCAAATCATTTAAAGGAGAAAAAAAAATTTTCTGGCTACTGCCAAGAATTTTTCATTTTCTGCTGCTTTAAAGGAGATCACATATAGAAAAGCTTTAGTGGTCACTTGACACCATCGGTTCCCATATCTTGCCATCCTTCTAACACCTGATTCAGAAGTTCTGGGTGAGAGAGAAACATGTATGCTAAGTTTTGAAATCTGCATAAAAAATTAGCAGTGAGTTCCCCAAGAACACAGGATGCCATGTACTTGGAAATCCAAGGCCTATCTTCATTCTCTGGCTTTTCTAATCATCACAGACACGCACTGGGGTGAACAGAGGAACTTTATTTACTTTAACATGGTTAAACATAGTTAAATAAATAGCATGGGTTTGCTTCATTGTTATAACCCTTAAAATCCTGGGCCATTTTAATACATCCAGATTCTCTCTGAATTCCACCCTATGTGACACCTTGTTCCTTGTGCAATGTGTCATCAAAATGGTGACGTTTTAATGAGGTAACTTCAGTAGGCGCCTACGGTTATAGATAGTAGGATACACTTAAAGGATCACTCCTTTTTTTCTTTTATATTGACTGAGCTGCTTTGAGACTAAAAGATTTTTCATTTTTTTAAGGGAAGCTCTAAAGCCCTGGAGGCCTCCTAAGCTGTTTTTGAAAAGATCAATTTTTGGAGGGTGGAGGGACCTCACCAAGCTTAATGAGGCTGGGTGGGGGTCCTGGAACAACTCAGCTCAGTCGCAGAAACAAGTTAGGGCAAGCTCAAATCCATCTTTCATTTAGGAAGCCCTCCCAGCCTGGCAAGCTTTGCCACTGTTTGGAAGCTGTGGTGAGCTGTTATACACTGTTGCAATTTATCTTCTCAATATAGACTATAGAACATAATAAGAAAAGCTTCCTAAGCACAAAAATAATCATTACCACCAAAAAAGATAAATAGCAATGTCATCACTTAGCAACTTCACACATGACGTCCATGCAGCAGCAAGAAGTCCATTATCCAGGGGCAGTGTTGTTTCCACTGACAGTGTCTTGGTCAGATTTCGGCAGTCCAACAAACAGCTGATGCCACTGCAACAATGAACTTTATCTTAATATTTTCTTTTGCTGCCAGATTGGAGCTTCCAGGTATCTCCCTTTGGAATATGAATGCATGGAAGACACACACCTTGAAAGAGTACACCTGACTACTCATTCTGTACCACACCCCCTCACACCTTAACCAGGAGTGTCCTGGGCACACAGGACTTTCTTTCTACACCCACATCAGCTAGTTGGTAGGACAAACCATCCCACTCTCTATTTCCAAGCATGTTGAGAGTGATCTTTTGGAAGCTGAATAATTGTAATCCATCTCATTGAGGCCATCCATCCTGTATTAATTATCATGAAAAGAGATGGTATTTTAATGAGTGACATATAATGACAATAAGCTGAACTGTCTGGTAGATTGGCTAGACAAGACTCTTCTATTACTTCTGGTCCCTGCACAGAGCACTGATGTGTTTGGTGGGTCCCAGAGATACCTCTCCATAGAAAGTTTTCATTTTTTAATATGCTCAAATTTTATTTAATTCATTGATTTTTCTTTAAGAGATGGGGTCTTGCTATGTTACTATGCTGGCCTCAAACTCCAGGGCTCAAACAATCCTCCCCCATCACTGAGACACAGACATGTGGCTAACTAATATGCTCAGATTTTAAACGAAAATTGTAATTGTGTGCCTGCTTGTGAATAAATGCTTCTGTTTGGAATTTTGTGTGTGTGTTGTCTTAATAAAAAATTTTTTAAAAAAAGATTGCCCCAGCTGGAGATGATTTCGTACATAGTTTTCTTCCAAACACAGAGACACCCAACACTAGTGCTGTGTGGGTACCGGGTGCCTGCCGCTGACACAGAGACTGCGTAAGTGGATGAAGGTGGCCACAATGTCCTGGGACGATGACATC
This sequence comes from Dolichotis patagonum, assembly GCA_004027295.1. Lineage (NCBI taxonomy): Eukaryota > Metazoa > Chordata > Mammalia > Rodentia > Caviidae > Dolichotis > Dolichotis patagonum. The sequence goes on from PVJX010003777.1 coordinate 9,676, forward strand.
AGAACTACGTGCTGGACACAAGAATCAGCCTGTGGGGCATAATGACTCCTGCCTTCAAAGCTCCCTACATGGCTGGATGTGGTTTGTCTTTTGGAAATTCACCTACAATATTTTCACATTGGTCATTATGTTATCAAGAAGCACCTAACCAAAGCACTAAACCAAAATCACAGTTTTGTGACTGGCAGAAATGACAGGGTGTGGGGAGCCAGAATCAGCTATTAAAAAGAGATGTATGAAATATGTGAGCAGGGCTGGATGAAGTAGCATTGGAAAATTTGAGCTCCTTTAATGGAATTGCTCTCAAGAACTCAATAAAGGGGAGCACAGTTTGCACATATTAATCTCTTAACAAGCTGCCTGACTCTTCCATGAAATACCCACTGATGGATTCTTCATTATCATTTGCTTTAGTATTATAAAACTCCTTGTATGATGAGAAGAAACACAAACACAGGATTTAAAGAGAAACAGTGAAAGTGGCCTTGGCATTGCTCAATGACAGTAGCCATCAAAATGGATCAGACACAAGCACAGTCAGGATTGTTAGTCATGGCAGAATCCCTAAGAAAAGCCTCATTTTAATCATACTGTCCCCTACCACGGCATCACAGCGCACACCACACTGGTCACACATTTACAGTCCACGGTAATTCTCTGCAGACCAGGTTCCCAAGCCAAGATGCGTGAAGATCACCTGGAAACGCATTAAAACCAAAGATTTCCCTCACATGCTGAGGGATACAAAGCAAGCAAATAGCAGGGGGAGCCCAGGAAGTCCCATTTTCCTGAGTTGACCCTGATATGGGACATCAAGGAAGAGGTACCAATTGGAGGAAGTTAGAAGGCATCTTTTTGTTCATGGGATTCGCTATTTTCCTCTAGGCTAGAAAATCTTTCTGGTTTGTGCTTTGGAGAAAGGATGTCAATTTTTGCTGCCCAGGTTGGGCTTAACCAGTCGGTAAGTCTGACTCTCCACTAGGGACTAGCGTGGAGGCCACCTGAGGGGAAAGTGGTTTGCAATATTGCACATGACCTTCCTTTCCAGCTAAGGACCGATGTCAGAACACAGCTCTAACAGGTGAAATGGTGGGCTATGCTGTGGTATGGGCGTGATTTGTTCATGTGATGGAAGCCTCAGGACAGATTACTGTCTTCCCAAGAGAGTCTGAGTTCAGTCTCCCAGGACAGGATTAGTCTCACAGGAGTGATGTAGATCTCGGAGGGATACATTTGCTGTCTTGAGAGCAGGTTGTTTTAAAGTGAGGTTGGCAGTCCCTCAGTCTCTCATGCCACGTGACCTCTCTACCACATAAGCCCGCTGCCCTTTCTGTTTCTTCCATGCCTGGGGCAACATATGGCCATTAGCAGATGCCAGTGTTATGATCCTGAACCTTCAGAACCGTGAACTAAATAAACTTCCTCTTTATAAATTACCAAGACTCTAGTGTTCTGTTACAGCAACAGAAAGACTAATACAAACTACATGGCTGAACACAGGAGACATTAAAAAAAATTCTGCACCCATATATCTGTCCTAAACCAAAAACATTATTATCTTTGGGAGCAGGGTGAGGCACTTTTTTTCTATTTATCAGGCCCAGGTGGCTCTAGCATAATCATAGGCTGGGAGTCACTATGATAAGACAGGAAAAGTTTGGGGTCCTAAAGTCAGAGTGGGAGCTGGAATCCTGGCTCTTCCCTGTTTCCTGAAGAGAAGATTGAAGGCTGAGGTGAAGTCACTTAACCTTTCAGAGCTTCTGTGTTCTCATCTGAAAACTGGAGTGAATGCAAACCATACAAATAACCTCTCTGAAGTTACTGGGGCTCATGCATGAGACAATACATTCAATGTATTAGCCCCCACCCACAGAACTTCATCATTTGATTATTTGCCCTCAGATTGAAGAACTGGCCTCTGTATGTAGTATCTCTCCCAGGCATTCATTCATTGGTTAAGCAGACTTTTGAATGTCTACCCAGGTATAACAGTGGGTCCCAAGAACACAAGGATGAAAAATTTGTGAGAAGCTCTTCAGGGGATGGGTTTCTATGTAAGAGGAGGTTGAGTTCTTGACAAGTGAAAACTGAATAGTCCTGCTTTGAGGTGTTTGACATTTTGGTACCCAATGTTATTCCCAAGGGACTTTGCCATTAAGACATCAGTAAGGGTGCCGGTAAGAGACCTGCAGCTAGCAGGGAGGCCTTCACCTTTGTGTGTGGTTCACTCAGAAGATGGAGGCATGGGTTAAGACAGAAGGTGGTGGTGGTGTTACCCCACTTTCTGGGGCTTCTCCATGCATTTATTACATCTTTTAACTTGCTACTTTGCTCAAAACCAAACACCTGTGACCTATAAGTACAAAATTTTATACATGCTAATCAGAAACAATACTGTGGGTAATGTGCTATCACGGTGATCTAAGTGTCACCAGTGTCTTGAATGGTTTCTCACCTGCTGCCTGAGCATCAACTTCCTGTGTGGTTCCCTTCCAGAGATGAAGGAGAAACACATTTGCCACACATCAGCTAATGAAAAAACAGGATTCAGAGGAGACGATGGACATAGGTGTGATTTAAGATACTGAAGTCATGAAAAGCTGCTTCTAAATATAAACCAAGATAAAAACTAGATTGAAAATTGAGTAAAGAAAGATGTTTTTTGGAGGGATAATCATGTAGGAAGAAAATTATCTTTAGACTTAATATGTAGGAATGGAGCATAAACCACATCCCCAGATGTGCCTATCTATCCTGGGCATTACTGTTCTTCATATCACTTAACAATTAATAAAATACTGCTTATCAGCTCATTGGTTATTTGCTTACTGTTTGTCTGCCCCTTCTTTCATATCAGAAGCTACAAGAGAGTGAAGATTTGTTGGCCATTTTGTGTGCCGGCAGACAGGCACACATAGTAAACCTATTGAGCAAATGACAGAACATGACAGGGAGAACTAGACATGGTATGATGGTGTTTGCTCTAAATTATACTCTAAGGCAGACTCCGTAAGTCTGATTATTTAAAAAAAAAGAGAATCCTATTTGGTTTCCTAGTGGCAAAGGAAGTTTTCTGAATCTACCAGGAGCTCATTGTCAGTTACTAAAGGATTATCTTTTCAGCACTCAACAGAAAAGTCAGTTTGCTTTTCACACACACAAAAAAAGCAGCTTTCTGAAGCCAACTGTTTCATTTATTCTTCGCCTGTATACCAGAGGAGCAATTTTGGAAAAGCAATATTGTAAGATGAAAAGAAGAGTCAGAGAAAAAGAAAATTTCCCCGGTACCCTGGAGAAACTCTCCATTTTCCATTTGCCAGGTGCTTTTCCTCTCCTTAAATCCCTCTGTACACTAATTTGTTTTTTCAGAAGATCAACCAATCTTAATGAGCAGAGCTGTTCGTCATTTCATACATTTCCTCAGGAGTGTTCACAGCAGTGGGGAACACGCTGTCCTTTTCTGTTTGTGCTTGACTATATATAGCTAAGGTTGGGTTAGACTCCTCTAAAACTCCCCAGTCACCTATTCTGTGACTCTTTAATACAGACATTGAATTATTCAACATGTGGATCTAAAGGGCAGGTTATAATAAAAGCTTTCTGCTCAATGCCATGCATAATTCTGAAAGAAAAGTTCGGCAAGCTGACAAATTCGATGCATTTATTTGGGGGAGATTTTGTAGAGATTCTTGAAACATGGGCCTGTGTGAGGCTGTGTAAGACCTATGTCTAGAGACTACTGTGTTAAAATAAGAACCATTAAGTCATAAAACACAACAGCACCAAGTCCTAATACAGAATTATAGAGAACTCCCTAAACAATTACATGGAATCCCTATGTTAGAATTCAGCTGTCCTCAGAATACACACACCTGTCCTTTCCTAGTGCATTCATCTGACTTTCCATTTGGTGGAGCTCTGCAGAAATGACCCTGTAACATCTAACACACCCAAGAGCAATGCACTCCAGGAGCCGGTTACAGTTGGCAAGGCACACTCACTTGGCATCTCCACCCTAAAGCTCCCAGGCCACATGCCCCTTGGGTAGCCAAGGGTGTTGAGTGTACAGATGTAAATGGAGTCCTCTGAGTTTTGCAATTACCTCCATATGCCAGTGTGCTTAGTAACTGCTGCTTTTCAGAGACTAATTTAGCATAATCTACTTATGTGGGTATTAACTTATGCACTGCGTTTAATAGATATGAAAGTTCTGTCAAGTCATCAGATCAGATGGGTCAAGGGACTGTAATATGAGATCCTGTCTTTTGCCTCAGGGTTACTGGTCCACTGTGAGCTCTTGTCATGAAGTCCCCCAGTCTATATCACCAATAGGTGCTGTTAATTACTAGTCTTAGCCCCTTCCTGGTTGGAAAAATTCCAGTAGCCATCAATACAGCTGCTACTAAGATTATTTTTGCTAGAGGTGACAACAAAGGATGAAAGAGACCACTTTGAACTCAGACATGTGTCTACCTTTAAAGTAGTCATTGACTGTACTTTTACTATCACACCAGTCAAAAGTAGATCATGAAGATGCTGTATATGTGATCTCCCACCTCACCCTCCTGAGTGCCGGGATTACAGATATATGCCATCATGCTCAGCTTTCCTGTAGTATTTCTAAATAATGTGACTGTCTATAATAGCACCATCTCATTTAATCTTTGAAACAGCCTCAAAGGCAGGTATTATTTCCATTTTACAGAAGAAAAAAATGTAGATATTGAAAAGAGCACAAGAAGCATAAATCTTTCAGATTTCTGATGAAGTAGAGAAATGGCCTTTCCTTATTCAGCTTATTCACTTACAAAAATCAACACTCAAGCCAATTCACCCTTCCTGTGAGCCAGCCTGGTGCACAGGCTGGGAGAAAAGAACCTTTCCAACCCAAGCAACCAGCTGATTCGGAGGAACACAGGCTGAGTTGATAGCAACTGAGGTACAAACACAACTTAATGCTTGTATTGTGTGACTGACTTTGCAGGCCTAAAGCCAGTAGTCTGAGCACCTATTTAGAGGATAACAATATGCAATACACCAAGTATGGGGGATTTCCTTCTGTCTTGTTTTTGAAATCTAATAATGTTCTGTTTTATTGTTTTGTTTCATTTAATGTTCTGTTTTGATTGGTTTTAATCTGTTTTGTTTTGTTTGATTTTATTATGTCTGATGGTATATGAGTAGCAATTTTGAAGATACCAAGAAGCATTATAGTAGCCATTGTTGATTTCCTATTATCCTGTTTTGAAATCCTATGTCACTTTCACTGTTTTGTTTTGATGGGTTTTCTTATGTTTTACTTTGTTTGGTTTTATTTCCTTTAAAATAACAAAGATGCCATGTACTTAGGTACCAGTTGTACTTACAATAAATTACTTAAATATCTAGATCTTTTGTTATCGGTGATGTCAATAAAGGTACCTTCAATTTTTAATCAGAAATAGTCAGGAGTGCCATTAAAATTGGTTGGATCCAAGGCAAGAGTAAAGGTCTATCTCCCATATTTATAGATACTTACAAACTATAATTTGAACCGACAAATGAACAAAATAGTCTCTACTTTTTAACATATCTTTTCTTGGTGGTGACTTGTTTTTATTTTCATAAAACTTACTTGGTATGAAATTATTGCACATGGACCTAGGCATTTTATTTTTCCCCCAGTACTGAGGATTGGACCCAAGGATTTTGTACTGAGCTACATCCCCAGCTCTCTCAAAATTATTTTAAAGTTTTGAGATAGGGCCTTGCTAAAGTTGCCAAGGCTGGCAACTTTTTGTGATCCTTCAAAGCCAAGTGTTCTTGAAGACTGAAATTCACAATGGCCATCATAATTAGAGGCTCTTAGCATCTGATGAATGAGATGAGTATCTCCGAGATGCAGATCAGCTCCATCTCACACACACTCCCAAAGAGCTGCTTTGCATATTGCACAGACACTGGTCAAGACTGAGTACATTGCTGATGGATGCAGTACTTTAGTCAGTTTGAAAACTTCAGTCTCATTAGTCAAAAATCACTGGCTGATAGATGTAAATATAATGTGAGCAATTAACCTTGTTGTGAGATGTAAAAGTCAACTTGTTCACTGAAACAGTATGCAGGCTTTACCTCTGCCTCTCCAAGCGCTCATGAGCACAGGTGTATGCAACAAAGCACTGGTAACCTTGGTGTTAAAGGAAGGACGATGGAAGATTATCTTTGGTGAAATGGCCATTATGATTCAACATAAAAAAAGAACTATTTCTTGTGGAGGGACCATACATGTTGGTATTGTTCAAAGCCAGGTGGTAAGAACCAGAACCTCTTAGGAAAATTGCACAGGTTCCTATTTTGTTGGTCTGGGGCAGAGTATGACTTGAAATGCCTCCCAGGTACAGCTGATATTCAGCGGTATACACGAAACACCTCTTTCTGGGATGATGTTCTCCGAGTGGCTATTAGCCAAGAGGCAGACTACAAAGAGATAAAGTAGAAAATCATTGACAATGTTTCAAAAGGCAGTAAAGGTGGATCTTCGAAATTATAGAAAGATAGTACACTTTCCTTCCTCCCTCCCTTCCTCCTTTCTTCAGTTCTGGGGATAAAACACAAGGCCTTGCCCATAGCTAGGCAAGTGCTATACCACTGCGTATGCCCCCACCCCTACACCTTTTAAGGTCCTGTGTTACATACAAGTGACTACTTTTGCTCTACAAGTCTCCCCATCCTAGAGAACGACCTCTATGTGACATCAATTAAGAGACAGGTGAGAGAACAGGAACTGTAAGTGAGCAGGGCAGGAAATGGTCCCACGGGATGAAAGGGTTCAAAGTACACAAGAACCTAGAAACCAGAGTGGGAGTTATATGTAATCCTATGGTCACAGGTACCCCAAAAGGCTAATACTATGCAAGAGGTTTTTCCGAGATATTGCCAGGAGTGCCTGATATTTATGGGAAAAACAAGAAGATCAATTTCTTCTCTGCATCTTTAACTCTTTTGGTACCAAGACTCAAACTCAGGACCTCACGCTTGGCAGGCAGGCGCTGTGCAAATGAGCAAAATCCCCAGCCCTTGCGTCTTTGACTATTAAAATGTATGTCTGAGTCCTGACTGTTGCCCTGAAATGAACATTTAATTTCCTATCTCCCCCCCACCCAAAAAAGCAAAACAAACCAAAAAAGAAACCTCATAAAATCTAAAAGGGACCAAAGGGACAGTGGCCAATTTGACATCTAAGCCAATAATGTGACCAGTGGTATTTGCTAGAATTTACTCTGTAAGGCTGATTTCAAGAATCTTGACATACACTTAAAGTGAGTTTTCTAACAATAAGGTGGGGATATTTAAGAAACAGACAAAAAGGTTCAGGAGTCCCCCTGCATCTGTAGTAATCCAGATGTCAGACCATTACTCTGGTGCAGGAAAGGAAGGAACGTGATATACTTGGAATCTGGAAGGCAATTTGAAAACAAAAAATTGCTGAGTGTACCAGAAGACTGTGCAGAAAGGCAGTACTATGTGTCGGGCACAAGGCCACGATATGCTTTTCACAATCACATTTAATCTTCCCAATAACCTTGCAAGATGACATAGTTGTGTCTATTTTACAAGAGAGATGACAGGGGCTCGGCAATTCGACCTGTCTACCTACCCAAGAACTGCTAGGCAGACAGCAAAGCACCCAAATACAGGACTAATGAATCAAGCTATTTTCACTCAGGCTGGGGTTGTAGCTCAGAGACAGAACACAAGCTTAGCATACACACAGCCCTGGATTTAATCCCCAGAACCACGAAAGAAAAACAATCATTTTTTGCTATTTCTTCTGTAATACTGTGGTATATTGCTGACAGAAAGCAAAGAGAAAGATCTGGAAAAGAAGGCAAGCAATTCTACCATTTCTAATTACGTTGGTGAAAAAGAAATTTAATCTTTGATGTATATGAGTATCAGGTTGGGGAAAGGTCAGTTTTATTTAGATGCCTTTATAAAAACGTATTCATAGTACAGCACTGTCTAATAGAAATAATAAAAGCCAGTAACATGTAATTTTATATTTTTTAGTAGCCACATGAGAAAAGTCAAAATAAATAAGTGCATTTAACTTTAAGAACATACCTTATTTAACTCAATATATTATTCCAATGTTAAATCTCTATATAAATTATTGAGATATTCACCTATATTTTAGTACTAAATCCTTAAAATCTACTATGTATTTTACACTTAAAGAACACTTCAGTTTAGACTGGCTAATTTTCAGGTGGTCAATCATAGTTTGAAATTATAATTTCTATAATTTCTGACAGTGGCTATGGAGTACTGTAAGAGACAGTACAGGTATTACATCTTAAGATCCATGAATTTGATGTGCATCCTAGGGAGTGGATATCTTAAGGGTCAAAAAGTGGACTCAAGTACTCAAAGCTGAACAAAGAAAGTCACCAAATGAGACATATTTGAGGACTTCACCCTAAAAGTTTAGTACCAAAATAATGAAAGTGGCAAATTATTTGAGAGACAGGAACACTGCTCTGCTGGTCAAAGGAAAAACAGTTAGGTCATCACATACATACACTTGTGGGTCTGACTCTCCCAGTTTTCAGATTACCTGGATTCGGGGTATTTGGTGAGGGTAGCCAGGCTGCTGGTATACATGTGGCCGCCCACATCGATATGGACAGGCGCATTGGATTTTGTGAGTTGTGCTGGAGTAGGAATGCCTTGATTGTTCAGTGGAGATGCAGGGGATCTAGTGATCAGAGGTCTTGACATATTGGGCCGACTGTCCTACAGAGAGATAAGCAAATTTAGACATTTTTTTCTCTTTTCAGTGGAAAGGAAATACATAGATCATTAAAAAAAGTCAGTGACTAATGTTGATATTCACTTGGTAATAACATCTAGAAAATCAGCAAGCTCTCTTGCTTTCATTATAATGATTAGCAGAAAAACAAATTCTATAACAATTTATGTGCTCGGAATCCAGGAGCTGTTCATTTTCAGTAATTCTGAAGATTGAGAGTTTATTATAGTGATGAAGTCTCACATTTGACAATTGGTAAATGGCATGTGGAGAAATTCTGTTCACCCCAAATGAAAAGATAACCATTGCTTAAAACAATACAGATCTAAATAAAATACTCATGCTTTATTTTTCATTTTGAAAACTTCCTCATTGCTATGCACTTGGAATAAAAACAGACCTTCGACACTTGTGTTCTACAAAATGTTTTCTTAAATTTCTACTTTATGCATCCAGAAAAAGAGGACATTTCAGGTCTAGGCATCACTTACATAAGCTTCAAACTTGCAAGCTGATTCTTCAACAGATTTTTTAAAATCAACTAATATTCTATCTGTTCCCTTGTTTCTCTTTCTACAAGGCTGTGGGTCTGGCGATGCCCAGAAAAGAATACACCCTCAAGTGATAAATATGTGCTTGTAAACTTTGAGCAGGCTGCTCTTCTGTATGCCTGACTCCTTGAAGAAACTGAGTTCCCAAAGTGGAACCGAGGCAGATGTTGCTGTGGGAATGTGTAGTCACACAAGCCAAGATGTCGTGTGAGCAAACAGACCAGGACGCCGATTGCACACAGTGGCAGCGGGAACGGGTTTAAGATACTGGATCGGTAAGAAAATAAAATATCACATCCTTTCCCATGGATACAATGTCAGTGGCTCAAATATTATCCAAACATTGATAATTCTTTTAAATTAGAACCCAAACCTTAGACAAGTCAAATCAGGTCTCCTGCACTCAATGGCGGGTCAAATATTTAGAGTCTACTATTGTGGAATGAGCTAAAAACAGCATTTATACATGGATTCTGCAAGGCTGATGACACACATATATTCTTGGATTTATGATTTAGCTAGAGACTGTTTCCAAACACACAATCTGTACCAAAGCCAGTGAGAAGATGCACTATGGAAATTTTGAAAATTGTCTTTGGTGGAGATTACAATGGGGAAACACCTAGTATTTATGCTTAAAATGCAGCACGATAAAATAAAAATTTGCACAATATCATAGGTTTCACAATCTGAAACAGCTTGAGGAGCTACCTGGGGCACAACTGTCCGACTAGTTAGCGTGAACCACATGTCCTAGCATGACTGCCACTGCAGGGCTTCCTGCAACTCCATACCTACAGGAACGGGGTGGTGATTGGGCCTTTGCACAAAATGTTTGCCATCTGTGTGGTGCTTTTCTGCATGCTGAATTAGGCAGAGCCCAGAAAAAGTTTTTAAACTGGGTGGTAGGATCATGGGCATTATCATATTCTTTATACTTTTCTGTGTATTTTCAATAATGTAAAATAGAGATTTAAAAACACAGAAGAATGTTTGCAACTCACAAAGTTAATAGAGGCAAAGGGGTATTTGGAAGGGAGAAAAATGGAGAAAGTCACAGATGATACAGACACAGAAGAGTTAGAAGAATTAAAAGTAGCATTTTATATTTGAATGATAACACATACATTTTTCCCCTTTAAAAAGCAATCATAATCTCTACTTTTAAGAGATACATACTACCTTTCCTTTTAGAAAATGATTTCCTGGTTACACGCACGTGCGCGTGCACACACACACACACACACACACACACACACCCTGTTACAATTCAGTCCACTGCAGCACTGCAGAGTCTGTAATAGTTTTTCAATTGGACACATTCTATATCCTGCCTGAGGGTGCTCAGGTGAAAATGAACAGATTTGCAGGGTTAATACTGTCGTTAGACTGTGACCTCATTCAGCACAGCTCCAACACTGCGAGGTCTGTGCAGAAAAAGCAAAAAAATTAAAGCATAACCGATTGGTTGAAGGATTCCAGATTTCTCAGAATATATACCATTTACATTGTAAATCATAAATGGATGGATACTGCTAAGTTTAAAATTAAAGCAGCGTTTCTCTGCTGGGGATAGGAGTGGGATTAACCCTTCAGGATGGGGATTAAAGTGGGCTCTCCGAGCCCCGCCTGGCTCTCTCTCCATCCCAAGACTTTCTCTGTTCTCCTCCGGGTCCCCTTAAATAGGATCATTTCTACAGCCTTAACTGATACTAGTTAACAGAGTCGAGGGGTTTCACTCAGGATTGTTCTGTCTGGATCCAAATGGAAAGAACCTTTAAAGCTAATAGGCTGGTGTATGTTTGGGGCAAGGCTGTCTTGGCGTTTGTGATGGAGATGGAAGGCATCAGTGTCCATCCCGTCTCACTCTGATGCTTCATTTTAAGGTGACACCCTGCCCCTTGCCAGGGAGCAGAGCTGACATGTTCTGGTCCTTATGTAGACATCGGAGGCTCCGATGGCATGCCACTGGCCACTGTACAGTACCGTGTCCCCAGCAGCCTAACGAAGAAGCCAGTGCCCAAGGTGGCAGCACTGAGAGTTGCAAAGAGCCTTCCTTGATCCTCTCTGAGAATGTGGAGATACTAACTCAGCCAACTCCGGGCCTTCTGGCTCTAGAATTCTTGTTACTTGGGAAGATAAATATTTTTAAAGCTACTTTATATTGTCACCTGTCCTGATAGAGTAGCTTTTCCTGTTCCACAACTGCCTTCCTGTGAGGCTGCCTGACTTTGAGAGACATAGACTGCCGCGATGGAGGCAGGAGCATTTTCTGTCATCACCCTTCTTCACCTCGACTGTCCACCTGTCTTTCTCTTCAATCCCTCAGCCATCAACCCTGTAGGGTGTGCTTATCTTTCAGGAGGATTTCTGAAGACAAGAAATCCACACGCTTTAACCAGAGAGTACACAAGGGTAGGATGTGCTACCACCTGCTGAAGCCACAACTCAGAGTGGTGAAGAACATTCTGAAAGGTGGCTGGACAGAAAGCTTTGTCTGATAAACAATCCCTTCTGGAAAAACTCCCAGCCCAGCCCAGCCCAGAAAAAAGGAATCCTGTCCTGATACAGTGCAGTCCACTGCTAACTTCCTTCCACAATACTTATTAACACCTCCTAAGTGCCAGGTACCATACCAGATCATGGCTCAACAATAAGCAGCCAAATCTGGTCCCTGCCCCTGGCAGACTTGTTGATCAAGGGAGAGAAAGACCAAGAATCAACTACTGATAAGGTAGAGGAAGGCCAGGTTACTATGGCGGCCAACAGAGGGCATCACTTAACCCAGCGTGGGGGCTAGAAGAAAGGACCAAAGGGTTCAAGATAAGCTGAGATCTTATATATGGGAAGTTAGCAAACACTGGGATACTGGAACAGGGCTGGAACAGCACTATCTGGGTCCCAAAGTGGGCCAAAGCATTGTGCATGCTAGAAACTAAAAGTGCAGTAAAGTACAAGGAGTCAATCACTTATTTCCCCCCCAAAATAAGTGTAGGGATAATACAGGGAACAGAAGCTCATATGATGATCCTCTGAGAACCACAAAATTAAATAATGACTTAGAATAAAAAATAAAGCAAAGTCCACCATAACATCCTTACGTATGCAGAAGATGAAGCAGAAGTAGGGAGCTAACAGCCAGTTGTTTAAACAGCACTGTCCAATGGCGCTGTGGTAACAGAAATGTTCTGTATCTGTACTGTTTACCATGGTAGCAACAGGTGGCAGGTTGTCATTTGAGCATTTGAAGTCTAGCAAATGAGACTAAGTGAATTTTTAAATCTTAATGTATTTTAGAGTTTTCCATTTTTCTTTTTTCTTTTTTGCAGAACTAGGAACCTAAGGGTTTCTGTATGCTAGGCAAGTACTCATCCACCAATGTACAACACCAGCCCTGAATGCATTTTAATTAATGTACATTTTAATTTAGATATCCACCTGTAGCTACTGGCTACCATATTAGATGATAAAGTACATTCTGCTTGAACTTTTCCTAGTATTTGTGAGTCTAAATAGTAATAAATCTGAATTTATCACCTGTATGATGGAGAGGCAGGTGTTCTGGAGTTAGGAACACATCAATGAAGGACCCCACTATATACCCACATCCCAAATGCTTTGCAACAGTATTCCTAGGCTGGCGGTAGATCAGGGTAGAGAGCTAGCCCAGCACGGGAGAGGTCCTGGGTTTAATTCTCAGCATCAAGAGTATTCTTCATTTACTGATATCATGAAAATAAATCAATTAAAAGCCACACAATGAGGGGAAAAGATGAAGCCTTACAAATCAAACAAGGTAAGTGTCAGATACACAAAGCATCTTCTGTTCATGGTAAGTGACAGACAGGCGAGACACACCTGTGGTCACAAAGCCCAGCACGCTGGCCACCTCTGGGAAGGGGGAGAAGACCTGTAGAGAGCTGCAAGGTTCTACTTCTTGGTCTGGTGATTACACAGAGGTATACATATGTATATTTAAGATTTATTCACCTTACTATAAGCTCTGTTTAAATAAAAAGAAATTAAACAAGAAATAATACTGAAAAAATTCCTAACTGGAATACTTTCCTGTTCAAGTACTCACTTGACTTCTCTGAAACACTGCCTCTGAAAATGCCAGGGGCTGGGACAGAGTTCAGTGGTAGAGCACTTGCCTCACATGTGCAAAGTCCTGGGTTCAAGCTCCAGCATCAACTAAAAAGTCAAAAGGTGTATATTATTTTCTTTCACAGAACTCACCAAATCTGACTGAAATGCTCTCACATGAAACAGCCCTCTGGACTTCTACTTCTACCCCCTCCCCTTCCCGTTGCTACCCTGTACAGATTTCCCAGTGTGGGGATCAGCTTGTATTCAAAATCCTGTCTCCCTGCTGCTTCAGTGTGTAGCTTAATCATCGGCCTCGTCGATCCAGCAGAGCAGCACAGATCTCTCAGTAGCAGAACCCTTCAAGGGATTTGACTTCGGGCATCTTCCAAAAGAAGCTAATGAAAAATTTGTCTCCTAAGTCTAACCTAAGCTGAGTGCAGTTCAAACAGGAGCCCTGGGGGTGCTGCCTTGAACAAAAGTGCTGAAGTTTAAACTGCAAGTTTTAATGACTTTATTTGTTAAGAATGTATGCCCTGGTTGTAGGTCACATCTCTCGGTAAAGATGGACTATATCATCTCTTTCTGGGAGAAGGAAAGAGGCTTCGTAGTGATACCATCAGAAAAGTATGTTGGTAGCAAACACTTGCATTACTGGATATTTAATTCATGATGCTCAACGGAAGGGTGGACATACAGTTCCATGGTACAGTGCTTGCCTAGCACACACAAGGCCCTGGGTTCAGTCACCAGCACTGCATGACAATGATGATGACGATGAAGATGAACAAAGCCATGAAAGAATTTAATACAAATCAGAACGTTTCCACAAATCTCAATCAGGATTGAACTCTTCCCTCTACACACACACACACACACACACACAGAGCATCTAGACTGCCAGGCACTGATTCATCCTGTTTCTGACAGCCTGACAACCGTGTAAACCCTAATCAAAGTACAGTGTCTTAGATAAGGACCCTGCTCGCAAGTGTTAGCTCAGGAATGATACAATCCCACTGGACTGTCAATAATGGCTCTCGTGGAAAAGCATCACTTTCCTAAGCATAGCTGCTTACTTGCACAGTGAGACTCTCAGCCATGGTGTGGATGGATTTTGCAAAAGGACCCATTTGTTTCTTCATTTGCTCTCTTCATTCATGCAAGCCCTACTCACTGGGCACCGTTCCTGTGCTCAGCTCTCTGCTTTCTACTGACCTTAATCACAACCACTTGGAAAACAGCAAAGGATGACATCGAAAAGTCTTCTGAGTGGGATGAGGTGGTGCACGGCTGTAATCCCCACACTCTGGGACGCTGACGTGGGCAGATGGCAGGGCTGAGCCCAGACTAGGCAATTTAGCAAGACCCTGTCTCAAAATTTAAAATATTTAAAAGGGAGCGGAGATAAAGCTCAGTGTGCTCAGTCTCCAGTAAACACACAGACACACATACCCCCACACATACCCCCACACACATGCACACGCACACACAGTTTTCTGAGTATCCACATTTGATTTTAAGACTCCATTCATGGTATTCATGGGCTCCCCCTTCAAAACCCTAGAGTCTACTAACTCAGAATTCATACATTAATAAAAGATGCAGCCATTGGCTTTTTAGCTCACAGGGTAGCTAAATCACCAACACCTTTTAAAATTAAGTATTTCAAAAATCAAAATCAGACTTAGATTGGAAAGTATATAATATATTGAAGAAATATTTCCACCCAAGGAGTAGTGGTGAAGAACGCTGATATTTACGCAAGTTTCAAAATTTCATTTGGCTGGAAAAGTTATCTGTATCCAGAGCATGCTCTGGATACAAAGAACCCTGTGCTTTTGGAATCTGAGGGTCTGTGTTAAACCAGGCCTTACCCTTTGCAAGATCCTGAGACAATACTAAACTTTTGCTTCCAGCTTCCTGGCCTCTAGGTGGCCTTCCTGCCCTCCAGAGTAGTGATGGCCAGAGATGAGATAGTGTCTTTGGAAGTGTGTGAGAGTGCCTGGTGTGGAGGAGGGCAAGGAAGATTTACATGTGGTCTTTTGTCTGCAGATTCCACCAACTGAAGACGGGGCCTATTCAATTCCTAGTATCATCAAACAACCATCCAACAGAACAGACAGCATCTGGGTGAGATAATGTATGCTTGTAATCTCAGCACTTAGGCTGAGGCAGGAGGATTGTGACAAGCTTGAGTCCAGCCTGGACTATGGAGGGAGTTCAAGGCCAGCCTAGACTTCACAGCAAGACCTTGTCCCAAACCATCTCCCCACGAATGCATTTTTACTGCACACACCGACATTTTTCTTGCCATAAATCTAAACAACTATTTATACAGCATTTTCACTGCATTAGGAATTATTAGTCATCTAGAGGATGCGCATAGGTTCTATGCAAATACTACGCCACTTTCATTTGTCCAAAATGAAATTGGACAAACCAGGAAATGAGGCACACACCAGAGGGCCATGGAACACTGATACAATGAAGACACGGGAGGTGGAAAGAAAGAAAAAGAGAACAGGACAGAGCATGCCATGGTGCTTTGGACAGAGCGCGGGTGAGGAAATCAAGAAGGAAATCATCCCAGTCGGTTCACGAGGTGAAACGGCTCCTGAGTGGTATCAACTTTCCTTTCTGATAAAAATCTCAATTTTACAACTGTAAATAAATTTAAAAAATAGAGTTGTTTATAAAAGACCAGCAAGCAGGTTAGATAAATCTGCAAATCACTCCTAATCTGAAATCTTCGAGTTACTCTTCTTGCTCTGGGCCAGGACTGGGTCATTACTATTTATTTATTAATGCCGTCTCCCAGGCGGATATGGAGTCCCTTCAACACGACTTCTTTTGTTTTGTTCTTTTTCACAATAAAATATGCATCTGAGAAGCTCCCTTATTAGATTACCAAACTGAGCCACGGGAAGAACACCTATTAGCCAAAATCTCTCTGCTTTTTTTTTTTTTTTTTTACAAAAGGAAAATGAACTTGAGAAAAAGAACATCTGGATGGAATTTTGTTATAATTCTTATAGAAAAAGTAATTTTTAAATTAGATTCCATAAGTACTTTTAATGTACTTAAAATATTTGAGTTTTATATTAGGATTTTTTTGAGATAGGGCCTTGCTATGTAGTTCAGGGGGCCTTGGCCTCATTAGGTAGCCCAAGTTGGCCTCGAACTTGTTGCAATCCTCCTGCCTCAGCTTCCTGAGTGCTGCAATTATAAGCATGTATCACCATGCTGGGCTTAGAGCATTTTAAAGTATATACTACAAGAGCTCAACTGTGTATATGATTTTTTAAAATTAAAATACAACATTAAAAAGACAGAGAAGGCTTAGGAGTAGAGGTTTTCTAGGGAAAGTCTACATTTGCAAAAATATGTGTATGCATTACTGTATGGAATTAAGTGTTAGTAGGGGTTAGAATTAGGTGATGATGCTACTTGGAAACTTACTTCTTAAATCCTTTTGTGCTGGAAACAGTTGAACACTTATTACTTCTGAAATGTACAAAAACAAAGCTATTTTTAAAAGGCAAAAAAAAACCCCACTAGCACGATATAGCCTCATTAAATCAATTAGTAGTACTCTTCGCACACTGCTATATTTTATCTTCATAACAAGGAAATTTTGTTGGCATTTTTAAAAGGACTGAAGGAAGAAGTACAGAAATGGAATTAAATTTGGGGATAATGCTCACTTCTCTTTATTTTCTTGCCAGGGAGGAAATGTGTGGAACAGAGAATCAAATAGGCCTCGGGTCATGGGAAGCTGGGATTCGGCTGACACAGAGGACCATTTAGCAGATCCTGCGGGCAGCGGGCAGGAGCTCACGGTGTCCGGGCTTTGGGGCCTATCTGGTGACCTGCCCTCAGCCCCTCTGCCCAGATGCCCCCTGCCCAGCTCTGAGACACAGTAAGCGCAGCCTGTGAGTTGTCGGCCGGCACCACCTGCGATGCCAGAGGTCACCTCTGCTGGCTCCCTTGGAGGGAAGATGCAAGTGGCCTGGCAGCTGGCAACGGAACAGTATCTAGCACTCACGGAGGGCCTTCTAGGCTGAAACCAGAAACCTCCCCACGACGTGAAGTATTATCACCTTTTCGCAGAGGAGGAAGTTGACTCTGGGGTCAAGTGGCTTAGCCTATAATTACCCAGTAATGAATTTACTGTGATATTTTACACGCTGGCCATTGTGCACCAAGATAAGGTTGCTGCTATCCTATTACACACAGGCTTTGAATCTCCCCGGAGGGAGGACGGGCCCCATGTGCTCTGCCCGCTTTCCTTCCTCCCGTCTGTGTGGTGACCGACAGCTGGCTGGCTAGAAGGATGGTCAGTGGTCACTGAGGAAGTGGACACTGACCCACTCCCTGACACGGACTCTTTAGTTCCCCACCATAGAGAAGTGGCATTTTATCTGCTCTCCCAGTCCTAGCTGGAGGTGCTCGGGGCAGGACCCACCTGCTGCCTCTAAACAGACACTGAATTTGACTTCTGACTTCTGAGACACAGTCATAAAAATTCCTTGTCCAGCAGAGTATGCAAAGCTAAATGTGTTCCTTCCAACCTTAACTGAGGAATCCCTGAGAATCTCCTCCTAGATTCTTTGGGGTTCATTTGTTGGACATTTTCTGGCATTAAAATATTTTTAAAGCTGAGTGTGGTGGTGCACACCTATTACCCCAGCTGCACGAATGGATAAGGCAGGAGATTACTAGTGGACCCCATCTCAAAAGAAAATAAAGAGGAATAAGGATGTCGCTAAGTGGTTGAGCACTTGGCTAGCATGTAAAAGGTTTAATTTTCAGTACCCAAAACATTAAGATATACGGGCTTATGAATATATGGCTTATTTCCTTTATAAAAATACGTTTATAAAAGTTCATTTGCATTTAGGAAACGGTGACTGGCTACTGGACTGGTGCCAGACCGAGGCACCCTGGAAGGAACCCAACTCCCCAGGGAGGCGAGAGTTTAATGTGGGACTTGGCCGTATGCACAGGGAATTCCTGGTGATGAGAGAAGCCCATGTTAATAAAATGTTTCACATGAGATTATGCTTTAAGCATCCTGAGAACCACTTCTGGATACTCTTAAGTGAAATCGGTTTGAAGGCAAACACTATTTGGGCACAGTGAAGAAAACACCGCTCTTGGTTTTATGAATCCAGGGCCTGTGTTTTTGGGTAAGACACACCTACATTTAGCATTTTCACATCATAGGCATCATACCTCTAACTCCTGACCCAACTGCCTTTCAGAGAGGGAGCCGACTGGGGGCGCTTCGAATGGTGCTGACATCGATCCAGTTTCCCAGACTCCGAAATGTTTTCCTGAGGATGCCATGGAGAAGAGACTACGTTTTCATCCAGGCTGTGTCACCCATGGTTTCTGTGGCCTCGGCCACTTATTTTCTCTCATTTCAGGGTTCCCACTTACATGCAGGTGCACCAGGTGGTCTACCTTTTCTGTTTTGATGTTTTACTATCCTACGATTTTGAAAAACACAAACCATCAAGACTCAAATGGCTTAAGAAAGCTTTCATTTTAGGATGTCAGGATGTAAATTCTGAATTCTTTTGCAAGAATGGAAGGCTGGTTGTGAAATGAAAAGCATTCCAAAAGCATGAGTGTGAAAAACAGAAGCCAACCTGGAGAGATTTCTTAACAATCACACCATTTTCTCCAGCTAAGATTGGGAAGATTCAAGTTTGATCACTGCTGCTTTTCACGCGCTTTCACTGGTGCTCAGTGTGTACAGTGCTTTCTTTGGGAAGATCTTTTACTAAGTATCATTATATTGGAGTGCTATTTACTTAGAGATCTTGCATTGTTCTAAAATATCAGAGTAATCTAAAAGTCGCTTATTTGAGATTCCTCCAAAGAACAGAAAAACATCTGCTTTAGTGATGCGAAGCAGTGATTTGAAGGCTACAACAAGAACCTCTTGTAAGCAGACAGCTTTCCATGAGACACTGGATGATAAAACAAGGGCAGGTGTGTTGGTGTCACACACTCCCTCCAGTGTGCTGTCGGCAGGCCCAATTGCCAGCGCTCTGCCAAGAGACCTTTTCCCAGATGCCGGGATCTTTACTCCCAGACCATGTGGACGGACTGTCTTTTGGCTCCCTGGGTCATCCTGGTTCTGAGTTAGCACAGCGTCATCTGGAGCCACTCAGAGGACTGGTGTTGAATGAATAACAGTGGCGTAGAATTAGTGTGCTTCTCTGGCTTTACTCCTCATGATGTGGCCAAAGCAGACCTGCCAGCAACAGTGCCTGCCAACCTGATATCCGCACAGGACTTTGTTCTCAGGAGCTTTGGTTGAGGACAGTGGTGTATGGAACTTCCAGCTTAGGAGAAGAGGGCAGAAGATGGCACTGAAAGCAGAGGATAGTAAGAAGGAGCTCCAGCCCAGCGGTGAGTAATCGGCTTCCTGAAAACTTGACTGCACCAAGCTTTTCCTTACAAGTTTCACACTGTAAAGGGGACATCTGTGTTCCCGGAGATGTATCTTAAAATAAATACCAACAGGATTAAAAAAACAAACTGGTTTTTTAAAGATCAACCTGATTGCGAAGCAAGTTTGTTATAAAAATGGAAATGCATTAGAAAAAAATCATGCCTTGATTTTACAAGCTGATGTATGCATACAAAGTCATTATCTATAACTCCGAAAGTCTTCTCCTCCTCTTGGTACCAAGAATTGAACTCAGAACCTTTAGCTTGGCAGGCAGATACTGTTCCACTGAGCTACAACCCTAGCTCCAAAGGTTTTTTAAAAACTACACACTTTAATACATCTAAAAGGTCTAGAGAGGGGAGAAGGAACAACTGTCAGTAATGTTTAATTAGCCACACTTAGGTCAAAAAAGTTAGTGTTTTTAGGCAGTGTGATGGCCCAGGCTTGTAATTCTAACACTCTGGGAAGCTGAGGCAGGGAGATCATAAGTTCAAGCCCAGCCTGGGAAACTCTGCAGTTTGGCAACTTACTGAGATCTTGTCTCAAAATTTTAAAAAACAATGGGACTAGGAACATAGCATAGTACAAAGGCTCTGCATTCAACACCCATTACTGAAGAAAAGAGATTTCAAGTGAGAAGCAAATTATTCTGGCCTCTAAACTCGTATCCTCCTGTCTCAGTGTGCTGGGTCTGTCCCAGGCAATCTGAGGTTGGCTGACCGACCAGGGCTTAGGCCAGACTCTGAGCTGGTCTTTCCTTTGCACAAGCCCTGCAGCTCTCCCGCTAAGGGACAGGAAATAGGCAGCAGACTTTCTTTGGTGTTCCAGGACCCCCATCCTAACATTATTTCATGGTTATTGTACCACAAATAAGACACAGTGGACACGACACAGTACACAATGCCCAGACGAGGGTACTGTGTGGCAGGGGAGAGCAAGATGGGTGCATGTGAACTGTCTGAGGGGACAGGGGTCAGGGCTGGGGGAGAGAGGTCAAGGGCAGAGCAGCCCAAGGAAAGGGGCTGAGAAAAAAGGAGACAGATGAGGAGAGAGGAAAGTGAACAAGAAAGATGGGAGGGAAATGGATGGAAATGAAAACGTGGCGACTCAAGAAGAGAGCAGAAGAAGGATAAGCCGGGGTGGAACAGTTGGCCTGGTTTAATAAGCCTGTGTCTACTCATGCTGGGTGTCCCCTGGATGGGTCCCCAGCAGGGCCCACTTGTTCCCTGTGAAAGTGGCACAGTCGTGAAAGTGCACAGGTGGGGCAAAAGGCTTCTCGGTATCTTGCAATTTGCTGACGTCATGCTGGTGTCAAACCCCAACGATCCCTCTCTGTGTCATTTCCTTCTGAGATCCTGGGGCCAAAGCCTCATTCTTAGAGAATTAGACCCACAGACCCTTGGCCCTGATGGAAAGTTTGCCAATACAGGACCCCACAGATAAATGGTAATAGCAAGTAGATCGAGAGTATTGAAAAGCTGACAGACACAATCAGAACGAATGTAGGGAGGACACAACACTCAATTATTTTTCCTATCAACTCCCCAGAGTACTTTATGAAATACTTTTTTCTTTTTGCACACAGAAGAAAATGAATAAACAGTGCTGCTGATGACAAAGCAAGTCTATAAGGCTGGATAATTGAGTGCTCTGATCTTATTCCAGTAATGACCTCAGTGATTTCTCCCTGAGGGCAGTGGACCTCAAATGCTTTTTGATTTGTTACCTACCCATCCACCCATTAAACAACAAGGAGAAAACAAACCCCACTGTCTCACGGCATTCGCAGGCACACATGATCAGTTAAACTAAGGAGGTGACAGGGATTCTGTGGGAAATGCAGAATGCTTCCCAAGGCAAAAACATCAGCACGGTCACCATGTGGGGTGAAAACTCCAGTGTCACCCAGAGCAAGGCAGTCGAGGACTCCCCAGGGCTGTGTACCCACCCACGGGAGCAACCTGAGGAGTGGGATGCTGCGCTACGGGGTTGCTGTGGTTTACAACAGACTCAAGGAGGGGGCCAGACAGATCTGGGTGGCTGACCTGGGATCTCTGCACTGCAGAGATACACTGGGACCCGCAGGGCTGGGGGAGGGCAACAGAACAGGTGAGCCAGATGTCAGCCTGGTCCTCGGTCCGAGGGAAAGCATTTATACACCTAACGTCACGGTGGGACACAAGCAGACTGCAGGTCCCGTGGAGATGGGATTGTGTGCTTTGGTCCCCAGACCCCAGCCTCTAGCACACAGCCTGGCATTTAGCAGGCACTAGATATGCATGTGTTGAATAACTGCAGAGAGACTTCCAAAAGAGAATTTGTAATACAGCACCTTGTCACCCTGCATCTCCCATCTGCCTTCACATAGCATTTTTCTACTCTCAAAACCATAGCAAGGAATCATAAACCATGGCAGTGCATAGAATAGAAGCAGAAGGGCAAACAGAACACTGTCCCAGAGCTGAAACAGACAGAAAGCTTCAAGTAAGGTACAGTGATACAGCTGCACCTTATTTAAACACCAAGACACATGCTACGAGAAGCTCAGGTGGACATTCATTCCGTGATAAGAGCAGTAACATTTCAAGGTGAAGTGAAATATGTTAAGGGCTGACCTTAGGAATCGGCAGCCATTCCTTAAAAAATTTTAATGGCAGATTTCACCATTTTGCAAATGATCATTACTATTTCTAAAAGATTTAAGGATTACTTAACAGATCCAAAATACCAATCTATACACACTACTTATTTCCTCTGTTTTCCAGGGGTTCAAAACTTGCTGTGCAATGTCAGCAGTCTGTACCCTGTGTGCAAAGCAGAGCTGCATGAACACCTAGAAACAGAATGTAGAAGTTTTATCTGCACCAAAGAGAGGGTGGGGACCACTGAGCTCCAGGTATTTCTAAGCATCAAGAATGAGTAGTGAATTCATTGTTTTTCAGCTTTTATTCTTAAATATCATTTCCACCTTATTAAGATATTTGGCGTAGGAAAATCAGCCTCAACTTTCACACTCACACTTAAATCCCACCAACACTGCTCTTCATCTTGATTCAGAAACTCCTGCCTCATGCTGGCCTTGGTCACTGTATAAAGAACCTCCAGGTAAATCAAAATGTGTGTGGAAATATAGAACATATCTTTCTGTAATTAAAACAATGTTATTAGCACATACAAATTTTACAGACTATAAGCTTGAACAGGGTCCTTTCCTACATAACATTTCAGTCATATCCATCCCTTCTACTGCTCTCTCTTAGTTCTGTCTCTTTTCCCTGTCCTGTCACTTAGCTTTGTGAGTCTGGCACTTTCTGTTTAACATGATGATCTCCAGATTCTATATATTTGTTATACATCAGAAACAAGCAAACCATGAGTCTCTGGTAGGTGATACGTTAATATTAACTATTTATTTGTCAATACATTATGGGAAGTGTTTTGAGACAAATTTTAAAATACTGTAAATCTTTACATTTGAAAATGTGCTGGAAATCCCAAACTAAAAGGCAATTCAATGAAGCCGATAATAACAGCACTTAGCTTTCTGGCCTGCTAGGGCCCTCTGAAGAAGACAGTCCAGGTTCAATCAGCCACTTAAGGAAGACTCGAAATAAATTCCATCACTGGAATTATTTTACCTGCTGATAACTTACTTGCTATCCTGCTACTCATACAGAGATATTAAAATGGTAAACAAATTAAGCAGTGATTACCACTTCTCTCTCTAAAGCTATATTTGGTAGCACTAATAAATACAATTTAGTTGGATGATAATAGAGAGATTTGAGGAGGTAAGAAATTAGTATACTCAGAACATAAAAACTAATTATGGAGAAGGGACGATGGCTCCTCTAGGTAAAAAAAAAAAAATCCTATCTATTCAGAGCCAATTGCTGGCATTTGTTACTCTTAATTTAAAAATCTGTAACAAAGCATCAATATCAATTCAGTTCGGTCTTAATGAGACAGCTCAAGTGAGAGTCTACTCGCTGTACCTGTTCTAATTAGCATGAATATGTCCTCAGTGTCAAACCTGACAATATACTTAACTAAATTAACGTTAAGCCCATAACACAAAACCAGGCATGAGTCAGGAGCTCTGAAACAGAATTTGCATATTAATATTTTATAATGCAGAGCAAATGATTAAAAGGGGGGGCTGAAGCTGGGGGAGATGGGGTGACCCATGGCAAAGAAGTGTCCAGAAAGCAGGCTGCCCAGTGTCAACACACACGTGTCCAACTGTTTTCCTTCTGTCTTCTCCCCAGGGATGGCTGGAGCCCGTGTAACCTTGTAAAACTAAATGGAAGTCAGACGATACCTACCTCCATTATTGATGACTAACAGTATTTGCTAAGGCTCTACAACAAGAGACCTCAGGTACCCCGTGAAGGTTATTAGGTGTAATTCTTGCTTTTTAATTGCCACTCAGCTGAAATTATTACTTCCTTAAGATTTATACGGAGATAATTTAGCGAGTTAGGTTGCAGTGGATGTTGACACCCATGCTAGCTGCCCTGAATTCACACACATTTCTAAAGCGATACAAAGGTTAAGAGATGAGGAAACTATGACAAAGTAGAATCCCCCCCCAAAAAAACCCCTAAAAATAAATGCTAAATGACAGTGACAGCCAACTCCGTATTTTCACCCTGAAATGTTTAGTCTGTCCTAATCCCAAACAAGAAACTAAAGTGATTGCCTCTGATTTGTGTCTACTACGAAGTTTTATTCCAGTTTAGCTGGAGTGACCGAGGTGGGTAACAATAGTGCTGTGAAATGGTACGAGATGAACTCTCTCAGGGTTGGGCTGGAGTCTTCCCTGCTTTAATTTCCTAAAGCTGCAAGTCTAGGGGGCTGGTTCACGCGATCCTGGACATTGCTGCTGAGCTATTCTTGACGAAAGGCTCAATTTCTCTCACCTAAAAATCATTTTCAAGGTAGCAGTAACCAAAAGCTCTACAAAAAAAAAAGTACTTACAAAATTACTCTTTCACTCATGGAGATAAAAAATACAGGGCTTATCTGAGAGTATGAAGCATCAAACATGGAGCCATGGCATAGTAAAAAAGCAACAAAAAGAATCTATCAAAATTGTGCTGTAATAGCCACAGAATTCTAAGAACTGGACTTACATAGAAACTTTTATAATAGACTTACTTTAATAGCAGATACAAACACTTTTTTTCTCAAAGCTGGAATAAAGAGTAGACACTGGATAGCCAGGAGTAGTAGCACAGGTCTGTAATCTCAGCACTTGGGAGGTTGAGGCAGGAGGATCACCATGAATTTGAGGACATAAGTGAGTTCAAGGTCAGCCTGCACTACATAGTGAGACCCTGTCTCAAGAAAAAAAAAAAAACAAAAAAAGGCAACAAACAGAAAAGAACACACACTGGATAATTTCATTTACATGAAACTCTGGGAATGTACAGGAACAGAGACTCTCCAGTGGCAGGTCAGTGATTTTGAGTGTGCTGGTGCGTGGGAAAGGGTTGTCAGAGGAGAGACAGGGGTACGCATCTAAGATGACTGAGGCAGGAGGATAATTTAAACTAAGAGGTGGCCAACACAGAAAACACTCATCTCTTTAAAAAAGGAACACCGAAGTGTGCTAGCCAACTTCTAGAAGCTAGGGAAGACGAATGGAATGCAGTTTCCTCACAGCACTCAAAAGGAATTGAACCAGCCAGCACCTCAATCTCAGAGTTGTGGCCTCGCAGACCACAGACAGACAGACAGACTTCCTTGTCTGTCTGTCCCAGAGCTGACAGACAATAGACTTCCTTGTTGAAGGTACCTGGTGTGCAACGTTCTGTTACAGCAGCCCTAGGAAAGTTTAACGGTCACAGGTGCATTTATCCTCCATCTATACAGCTGCTTGAGTCCACTGTAACTTTTCCAAAGTTAATCAAATTTTGATGGCATCTATTTCCAGATCATGGTTACTGCTGTCCCCAAGATGGAGTCCACTGGACTCTTCTGAACAGCAATCAGCTTGGAGCTCATGAGCTAACGATGACAGTCAGAGTTTTCTGAGCAATTGTATAGATTCTGTTACCGTGCAAGGTCCTGTGTCAACTGCAGTATGTGAGTCAGCTCATTTAACCTCCACGGAGACCATGAGGTGGACTGCTATATTGAGTATTGTTTTCAAACAGAGAAAACAAGGTTTAAAAAGCTAAGTAGACAGTAGCAGGCTACGGGGAGGAGAAACAAGAAGCCAACCCCTTCCTGTGAGCCAGCAGCAGCCATGTGGGCCACCAAGGGGAGAAACACAATCCTACATCTTCCTGTGAATCAGCGTTAGTCATGGGCCACAGGGAGGAGAAATAAAAAGCTAATGCCTTCCTGATGAGTCAGTGGCAGTCACAGGCTGCAGGAAGGAAAAACAAGAAGCCAACAACCCCTTCCCGTGAGCTGGTCTGTGTGTGGGCTGGGAGACAAGAAGAGCTGAGCCCCTCCCTACCCCGCCTAAGCAACCAGCTGATCCAGAGAAACACAGGCTGGGATGATAGCTATTGAGGTAGAAAAAACAATTTAATGCTTATAGTGTTTAGCATTTGATTGACTTTGCAGGCCTAAGGCTGGTGGTCTGAGCATCTGTTTGGGGGATAACAATACATAATATAGCAACTATAGGGGATTTCTTTTGTTTTAAAGTCCTGTATTGTTTTCATTGTTTTCTTTGCTTTGTTTGTTTCATTGTTTTGTTTGGTTTTATTCTGTTTTGTTTTGTTTGATTTTATTATATCTGATGGCATGTGCAGTTATTTTAAAGATAACAAGATATGTTGTGGTCACCATTGTTGATTTCCTATTATCTTGTTTTGAAACCCTGTATCACTTTCATTGTTTTGCTTTACTTGGTTTTATTCTGTCCTATTTTGTTTGATTTTATTATGTTTGATGGTATCAACAGCTATTTTGAAGATAACAAGAGGCATTATGGTAGCAATGGTTGCTTTTCTATTATCTTGTTTTGAAGTCTTGTATCACTTTTACTGTTTTGTTTTGATTGGCTTTATTCTGTTTTTTTTTTGTTTTATTCATTTTAAAATAAAAAAAATTTAAGAAAAATAAATAAAAGCTAAATGATGTAGTCCAGCCACAAAGCCAGTAAATGACCAAGATCTGAGAAAGACAGCATCTCCCACAGAACCTCAAATAATGTTCCATAAACCTGGAAATATTGCCGGCATAACCACATGAGTAACATTCAACATTTCTATATTAGAACTAGAATTAGTTTAGCTGGGTATGGTGGCCCACACCTATAATCTCAGCATGCTGGGAGGCCAAGGCAGGAGGATCAAAAATCTGAGCCCAGTTTGCACAATTTAGTGAGGCCCTGTCTCAAAATTTAAAAAAAAAATTTTTTTCTTCATTAAGAAAAGGGTCTTAGTGAAGGGTCTAGGTTCAATGCCTAGTGCCAAAAAACAAATTATTTTAATCAGTACAAACTTATAGAGACTTTTTAAAGTTACTGAAAAATCATACTTTGTTTTGCATGGTGGTTGTTATTAGTTGGGATTCAAAATATTCCCTAAACTGGGCAGGGTGGTGCATGTCTGTAAACCCAGCATCCAGTCAGGAGGCTTGGGGAAAACCTGAAACTATACACCAAACTGCATCTTGTCTTTAAGCTGATTTTCTCAGGATTGCTAAGTTCGAGACCAGCCTGGGCTATATCAGCGAGTTCAAAGTCAGCTTGCACTACACTGCCATCTCCCCACAGGCACAGAAACAGTGGAGCCACCTGACCGCAGACTGAACCCTCTGAAGCTATAAACCAAAGTAAATCTTTCCTCTAAACTAATTTTCTCAAGTTGGTTAGCGATGAAAAGCTAACACAGTGATGTTATGGACTTGTGTTTCTCAAAGTGTTATGAAGCCTGGAGACAGATAAGCAATCAGGCACATGGAGAGGGTTAAACAATCACATAAATTTTAGAAACACTGAGTTCAACAGGTTTCTTGGGCTGGGGATAGAGCTCAGGATAGAGTGGTTGCCTAGCAAGTACAAGGTGCCGGGCTCCATCCCCAGTGCCAGGGAGGGGGCAGACATCTTTATATGGAGTTTCCAAGAGGATGCCACCATTTCTCAAACTTGCCTGCCCTTGAAGTTCTATTTCTTGATGCCTGTTGCATAACCAGTGTGCCCTCTAACTCAGGCAAAAGTATTACAGACAATGACTTCCTCGCTCTATAAAATTGCCATGGGACTTGGTTCTTTTGAGCCTCAATTTTTTTTGCATTAATAAAATGTAGATAGCAGTCCTCTGGCTTGAGAGTAATTCTACTATCTCAAACGACTGCAGTAAGGATCAAATTAGACACACATATGGATATTAAAATCTGAAAAATCATATACTTAAGGACTGTGTAGTATGGGCAAAAACATTACCATTTAGAACACTTTTTTTGAGTTTGGAAAATTAGCAGGGAGGAGTCTCCCATCCCCTACTGCCATTTCCTCCTTTGGAAATTAAGACACTTTCTAGCAGGTTGGAAAACACAGTGTGTGGAATGATGATGAAGGTTTCAGTGTTAGACTGGCTGGTGCCCTTAAGAATGACCCCTGGACTCTGGGCTCTGAGCATACTCCTTGCTGGCCAACGTGGCGCCAGACAGAGAACAGAGATGAAGCCGCAGTCCCAGAACTCCTTCCCTTGAGCAGGATGTGGGGTACAGTGCAGGTACTGGACATACCTTATGCACACTCCCTAAGACCACTGCTTGGTCACTCTGAGGTCGCCAAGTGAGGAGCCCACCTCGGTGGTGACCTCTGTCTGAACTGGATGAGTCTCATGCACACACTGCCTGCCTTCCAGCGGTGGAGCTGCCTGTCAGGGGCCAGCACCTAGGCCACAGTCACCCCCTTACTCAGGGGTCATATTTCCCTGCTGGGGGGGAGGCCCCAGCCAGCAGCACTCATGGATTTCCAGCGATTTCCAGCTCTGATGAGAAAGAAGATTCCCAAAGTTTCCCTTCTTGTGTACAAAATGAGCAAATTAAAGTCTCATTTTATTTCAAAACATGCTGCCTCCACAGACAAGAGTTAGTCCATTTAATAGTACACATTATTTTTATGCTATCCCATAGCAGGGATTTTATTTATGTGAGCACCTAAATTCACTACTGCATAGCCATTGGTATCCCAATGACATTATTCTGTCTTCTTTCTATATTGTTTAATTTTTCTCAAACCTCTAAGCAGCTGCCCTACACCCAAACATTTAAGACAGCGCTATGCGTCAGAAACCATATGTGGTGTACACACATATGTCTGAAGAATCCCTAAGAAAATCTAACAGTGCTTGTCTCCGGGGAGGAAAATGAGGCTGGCATCAGAACCAAGAGGCATGCCCATTTTTCATGGTGTATTTTAAAATTTTAACATGTACATGTTTCAAACTTAAAGGTTTTTTTTTTTTTTCGTTTAAAAAAATCCAAAGGCACAAAAAAATCACATATTGTCTTCTGGAATCATTTGTCAAAGCCACACGTTTTATTCCCTAACAAAATGCCTTGTTCTCACTGTTTCTATGAACTGCCTGGATGAACCGCACTCAGAAAGGGCTTCTGGAAAGAAGGCTGAATACCGAAAAAGTTCATCTCCCTAAAATAAAAATCTCTCTTCAAGACAACCCCACCAACTGCAGCTGCCCATCGCTGTAGCCTTCCTATGATGAGTGCACAGTGCAGATTTACACAAATACCAGCTTCCACAATCGTGGTTTATTTCTCACATGCAACTCTCTTTTTTCTAATGGCAAAACCTCCCAGAGGCCTTTGGGAGGAAGAGGAAGCACAGTAGCTAGGCTTGCTGGGATTGTCAGCGGGATCGGCCTGTCCTGGGCTAACCCTGTCCTGGGGTAGGGCTGCCGGGGTCACCGGTTCACACAGATCAAATGTGGTTTAGCAATCAAGCATGAGGCGGGATAGAAAAACACAGTGTGTCTCTAAATAGAAAAATATTTATTGCAGTAAAAGACACAGTGCCATCGGTCCCCCTCACATGTCTATCTGTCATTCGTGAAGCAGTTCTAGAGGTCCTCTTTTGTGAGAGTCTTTTTAGCGGCTCTGTGGTAGCTGCCTTGATGTCCTGGATTGATCCAAAACCTTTACCTTTCATGGTCATTCTGACTTTGAGGAAGTGCCAGAAGTGACATAGGATGCCAAACCCAGTGCCTAAGGTGGACAAGAACGTCATAACGCTTTTATGAGCCTGCCTTTCCTCTGGATGGCACTTGGCTGCAGCACTCACCGTGTTTTTGATCACACCTCATAAAGCATGAAAGAGGACTTCCAGAACTGCTTCAGAAAATGGCAAGAACAATGGCCTCTATGTGTTGGAATCAAGGAGGAATATCACGAGGGGCACTAATGGCAAAGTATCTTCTATAGCCATATATTTAAAAAATTTTTTAAACATTCACTGTATTTTTTGATCTCCCACTTGAGACCACGTGACAAACAGAGACAACACAGGCTCTCTGGTCCTCTCTGTCACCTGCTTCATTCCCAGGCTGAATCCGGAGTGGGGTTCCTTTGGGAAGCCAGCATTTGGGAATGCCCCATGGCCACCGCATTGCCTTCTCTGAGCCCAAGTCCAAAGGAACAAATGTGGCATTTCCCAAGGATTTTGCAAGCTGTCTGTGTGGAATCGTTTTCCTCCAGGCAGCCTGTCATACCTCTGTGATTTCTTTCTTGAGGCCTCATGTAAGTGGTTGCCTCCTCTGAGAATCACCTGTTACAACCCTTGTTCCCACTTTCTGTAGAACGCTCACTACCCTGATTGTTACCCGGTTCCCCACTTTGCCCATCTCATTCTCCTAATCTAAGCTCCCAGGGGACAGGGACACTGTCAGTCACGTTGCCAGCTGTCAATCCACAACACATAACCCCTGCAGTAGGTATTTAATGACAAGTAGAGCCATATGCAAATTATTGATCTCAGCCTCCAAGGATCTGGGCTCTCAATTTGCACTGACATACAGATCCAGTGTTCCTGGAGGCCAGAGGCCATGCTTTAACAGCATTTTTCTCAAAGTAGCCAAAAAAATTATAATAATCTTGGATACATAAAGTTATATAGTTTGTTACATGTAAGAAAAGACCCAGGTATGGTGGTATATTATATGTCTATAATCTCAGAACTCTGGGAGGCTGAGGCAGCAGAATCAACAGGCTCAAGCCCAGAATGGGCAACGTCGTGAGACCCTTTCTTAAAATAAATAAAAAAAGAGTTGGGTAGGTAGCTCAGTGCAAAGGCCCTGGGTTCACTCCCCAATACTGGGGGGCAAGGAGGAATAAGGAAAGAGACCAGCAGGAAGCAGCTCTTCTCTGACACATGTGTTAGTTATGCATTTCTGGAGACCCAGGAAAAAACTGTAGGAGGGATACCAAGTTGCCCATGCACAAAAAACCTTTTCCGGTATCACCAAATTCATGAAATTCAAAGACTCTTTGGGGTCCCTTCCAGCTCTGAAAGACTGTGATCCAAACTATATTCCCACATGGAATCTCGTGGCTGACAATCTGTTTGTAGTTATGCAACAGTTCTGAGGGGTTTTAGTAGGTACTGGCAAACACGAGCAACGCATCAACCCTGTGAGATGAGCTGAAATAGCCAACCGGAAAATGCTCGGCAAAAAGGAATATGGCAAAACGGCTTTCTTGAAGCAAAAGTCAAGCCAACGGTGCACAGCGGTGTCTAACACGGGATTCCTCTCTGCTCTCTCGCAATGTCCAGAAGGACTCAGGGAACTGAGGAGACCTCCGTCTAGACTTGCACTCTACGTGAACAAAGACACCTCCAAGGGAGCCTGTCCCTGAAAATGCGTATTTTTAGTCTGATTCATTCTGCACATTTTGAGACTATTTTCCTCAGTAGCTTTCCAACCACAGAATACACAATGACTGGTTCCTCTGGGCTTTAGAGCAATACCTAAATGTACGCTGTAGCAATGAATAAAAAGCATAACGACGAACACTAGCGTTTTAATCCCTCAATCCCCCCAAAAAAACTGTCCGCCTGCAACGCTGTCATCAGTACCTTTAAAAAGCTACTGCTTCTCCTGGGCCCTTACAGCACAGAAACGGACTGCGAGAAGCACACAGGACAGTCCTCGGGGGCTGCCGCACGCGATTAGGCAAAGGAAGGTGAGGGCCAAGTTGTTCCCTCCATTCCCCAGGGAGAAGAGGAAAGCTTCCATTGAAGTAACTGCAGAGTTTTTAAAAGTGGGCGGGAACACTGACAGAGAGAAGAATTAGACTGGAATTAGGTAAGGACAATTACACAAATTAAGGATCTTATTGCTCTAATGTCATTAATTCCAGGTCAGTGACTAAATTTATCTTTTGTGTACTTGAACTAAAACAAAGCTATTAATAAGGTTGCTTTGAGGCTCTTCCAGAAAGGTGAGACCAAAAAACAAAATCCTATGTTTAGGGGGAAAAGATTACTGCAAATAAATAAATACATACATGGGGGGATGGAGGCAGAATAAGCAGGACACTGGGGACTTTTAGAGCAGTGAGACTGGTGGTGGGATGCCATAATGGTGGACATGTCATTATACACTTGTCCAAACCCATAGAATGTACAATAGCAAGAGTGAGGCCTAATATAAACTGTGGCCTTTGGGTGACCTTAGTGGGACAATATTTCTATGGGAACAAATGTTTCACTTTGGGATCAGATGTGGGGAGTGAACAAGATTGTTACTGCATGGAGACAGGAGGTACAGGACAATTAATTCTATGTACTTTCCATTCAGTTTTGGTGTGAACCTAGAGCTGCTCTTAAAAAAATAGTTTATTAATTAAGAAAAAGTAATAAACACTATAATTGAAAATCACAGTCTTTTTTTTTTTCCAGGAAAAAGCCAACAAATAGAAAAAGCCTACCATTTTTTCCCTAGGTGCATCTAGTTGAGAAAGACCTAGGGCTTCCTGAAATCTACACATCTGCACACATGCATGCTACTTACAATCAGTTAAAGTCAGGCCAACAAGGGCCTATTTGAATTCCAAAAACCCCAGACCCAGAATGCTACACGCAATGGAACTCACCGGTTCTCTCTGGTCTGAGCACGTTTTAGAGAGTGGTATCTGTTTGATCTAGCTTTTCTCTCAGTTCTGTGGGCCTCTGCCTTGAACTTGAGCTTCAGCTTTGTCACCTACTCATTTAAAATAAAGAGGATGTGTCAGCTCAGCATGAGTTGCCAGAATCCTCTCCTGACAGGACTTCCAAGGGAACATGGCACCTTGTAAAGGAGGAAGGTCTGTGTGGGGCCCAGTCACTATGTGAGTCTCACAGGGCTCAATCTTTGCCGTCCACTGTTTTTAGGAAAGTACACTGAAAATCTTGCTCTCCCTAAACAGGGCTGCATCTCTGTTTCTCGCCCCACCTTCTTCCAGCTGCTGCTTCATAGTCAGATCTGAAGTAGGATCCCAGCTGCTTCTCTTCCCTCATTTCCTCCCCGCACTTCAGTGTGGACTCTGCCCCGTTCCACTACACAACTGCTCCTGCAAAGACCACTAATGGCCTCTTGACAGAAGCCAGAGGACATGCACCCCGGTCTCATCTTCCTTGAAATCTCAGCGTCTAACAAAAGTAACTACTCGCCAGGCTCCTTTCCTACTCCTTTGCTTCTTGTACTTGGTGCCTACATCCCTTCTCTGCCCTGTGCCCTGTTTTTTTTTTTTTTTTTTTGCTTTTTTTGTCCCTCCTCTCCCACTATGGTATCTTTCTAAGCAAAGTAATCTACGCAAATGGCTTCAGTTATCAGCTCTAAACTGAAAACATTCCAATTTCAGTCCTCTAGGCCTGACCTTCACCAGGCCTGTATGGCTACACCTACTTATCAACATTTCCGTGGTTGTCCTAGAAACCTCTCAGACTCAGTGTTTTTAAAATGGGACCCATCACACTGTCCTTGGCTTGCCAGGGTAGGGGCCTCCATTTCAATATGCAGAAGCTGCCATTTGCCTTGTTGTGCCAGATATCTGTAAATTTTTCTGAACACTTTCTGTCCTCTCCACGTCAGTCTCCAAGTCCTGACAGGCTGTTGCCTCCCATTTATCTCCTTCTTTCCTCCCTTCCCTGCTCCTCTTCACCATCCCACCTTAGGCCTTATTTACCATCACCTCTCCCCTGTTCCCTCATCACTCCGTACTTCACACCTCAACTTGTAAAAAGCAAAGCAAAGCAAAGACAAACAAAAAAGAAGCAAGTTGGATCCTGTTCTTTTGTGCTTTCAAACCCTTCCATTATGGCCTGTCCAAAAGATGAGGTTTGAAAGCTTTTTCACGGCTTTGGCACTTGAAGATAAGGCTCTTGTCGAATCTTTCAAGTTTCTCTCTTACCACTTTCTGTCACTCTCTAAACTTCAAGCCCATGGACTTTCTGTTCAGGAATATTCTGGAATGTTCCTTGAGTAATGAGGACTTTTGTTTCCCCGTCTACCATCTCTCTCAATTAGAAATCTTTCTTACTTTCTTTGTGCTTTCTGTGCCTCCAGAAGTAAAAACAGGGTATATTGCAAAAGAAAAATAAGGACCAAGAAGAATAAACCTGTTGAAGAAAAGTACAAAAAGTAAGAAAAAGAAACAAGTAGAATTTTACCCTTGTATTAACCAAGTTTTGCCCTCTCATCTCATATTCTTAAAATTTAAAAGAAAATGTGACAATATTAAGCAATATTAAATAACTTTGGAACAAAATATTAAATAACTTTGAGATAACTGATTTTAATTTTCATAATTATAAACAATATAAAAAACTGCGGTCTATAACTAAATTCTATAGAACAGCAGGGTTTATGGACCAAATTCTATTAAGGAAATGGGAATGAAACAGTGGGCAGATGTTTATGTGCTGGGCTAATATATATTCCTGAAATCCCCTGATTTCACAGAAGCATGTCTAGAGCTCCTTTTTTTACTCTTTTCCTGAAACCCAATTCTTAGATATGCATTGTCAGCCTAATGTTCAGCAAATAGTATTCACCGTCAAGTCTGTGAAATGAAAGTAAAAACCTTTATAAAAGGGTTTCCCTTGATTATATTTCTGCGGGTTGGAGGTTGAGGCAGTGAAGGGCCAAGGAGGTATGAGGATTATGGGGAAGGGAAAAAGAGAAGAAAAGAAAGTGGGATAGAGAGAACATCTGTGCGATGTAAGACACAGCTGAATCTCAAAGCCCACGTTTGGTCACTCTGGGGCGACCCCATCTTAGTCCTGGCCCCCTTTCATGCCCAGAGAGTACCACCAACCAACCAGACCCAGCCCTCCACCGGGACACACAGCCAACATACCTGGTGCTTTACTTGGGCTGTGTGCAATTCCTGCTGCAGGCTAAGACATCAACAGAAGGGGAGAAATTAAATGCGGAGCATGTGTGGTACAGAACCTGACTCAACTCGAGACTACCTTAACCCTGTAGATGCTACAACACCCAGTAGATGTAGAGTAAAAACCTGAGGACTGGTATATTTTATCTCTTTATGTGCTAAAGGAGACACACGGTGCTACTTTCCACAGCCGAGGAATTAGTTTTCACGCTTTCTAATGGCAATAAAAAATATAGATCCTTTGGGTTTAAAATGTTACTGTGAGGTAGTTCTATTTATTTCTACAAACACTTTCAACTTCCATAATGTGTGCCAGGCGTGGGAAATAAGCCAGTGAGGACACAGGCAATGCTGCTGCCCTCATGAACAAACTTTATTTAAGGGGTTGGGGGAATGAATGAAAATACTAACATGAGCTCGTAAAGATATTCAACCATTATTTTTTAAGGACTACTTTGTATACAGTAAGTAAAAAAAATAAGTTAATCCTAAATCAATTAGAAAATTTTAACTACTGGTTAAAATATATTGTCAAATGTGCATATATTACATAAGTTTGATATCACAGAAAAAAAGATACATATACAAATACCCCTTAAAGCCTACAAACAATGGGGCCAGAGATATTGCTCAGTGGCAGAGTGCTTGCCTACTCTGTGCAGGGGCTTTGATTAGATCTTCTACACGACAAATATAAAAACCATGTAAGTGCTCATTAGGAATAGTAACAGGTACTATGAAGTAGACCAAAGTATGTTTAGCGTCTATCAGTCCAAACCAGTACTAGAATTGCAACTGGGATATATAGGAACTCTAAAATAGAATTTCTCTTCGTGCATTTAAGCCTTGATCTAATTCACAAACATCTGATTTGCAGAGATTCCGCCGGGATGGAATTATAGGTTCTTAGGGTGGGAAGGCATTCTAAATGCCACCTGACCAGGTATTATTCCTGGGTCCTCCAGGTCCTATTCAGTTTCCTTAGAATGGCTGGTGGCAGTTAGATTGTCATGCAGTGGGAAGGGCAGGTCACCAGGTAGCCATGATCTCTTATTCTCCAAAACTAATCCCCTGATTCACAAATTCGGATTAAGCATTTCACAGACAAGTGCCTACCTGTGTTAACAGCTGCTTTGGACTCCATCAGCAGCACCTTAGCTGCTTTCTTTTAGAGGAACGAGGGCAAAAGGGTACAAGTTTTCTGACAGGGCTCTGCAGTTTAGGGAGAAGTATATATCTGAGAAAAGAAAGACCTCAGTCCCGGGCAAGTCATTCAGCTTTTGTGAATGACACAGGCACCTGAGACCTGTCCATGATGAGAGGGGCCCGAAGAGGGTATGACACAGCTGCTTTCTCAACAGGAAAGATTCTAAGTTCTCGAATCAGGATGGGCTCTTGGGCCAGGACCTGATTCTGCTGCTCCGCCCTCCAGGGCTCCAGGGCTGCTCACCTGTGCTGCTCTCCTGTCTGACCACAGGCTGGGTGGTGGGATGTGCTCCCCACTCTGCGTTCTTAAGAGACGAACTTCATGAACCTCTCTTCTGTACGCTTTCCATCATTAGCATAAATGCTGATTTTAAGTAGGGAAACGTAATAGCTCATGCAGCTATTGTGATAGGGACCACCTTTGCCCGGAAAGGCAATTGAGGCCAGTCACAGCTTTGGCAGCCCGGGTTAACCTGGAGCCTCCCTTGTGACTCCAATACCAGGAGGGGCCAGTGCAAGTGGCCTGCTTCTGTGGAGTGAGAACCAGATGATGGAGGAGGAGACCACAAACGACAAGGTAGGATCTGGAGTCTAGAATAGCTGCTCCATCACTTCAGTCTATTTGAACAATAGTTCCCTTAGTTTCAAGGTCTTTCCCATGTGAGTGTCAAGTGTACCAGAAATGAGGTCTCCTCTATCTTGTTATTTACTGGATCCTGCATGACCGGCACATAGTAGGTGCTCAATAAATGAATACTAAGTAAACAAATAAGTGAGAGACTTAGGATATAGTCTACTATATTCTACTCTATATAGACCAGTTATTTCCTGAGACAGGCTACTTAACATCTTTAGCCTACATGACTTTTATGAATAAAGTACATCTACATACATATATATTACATATATATTATTAGAAGCACACACTATACATATATGTTAGCTATTGGGTTGATCATAGCATGGAATGGCCAAGACAGATGTACTCTCTTATTATTCTGTACTGCACTGAAGGCTAAGAAGCAAACAGGAATTCATGTGTCACGATGCTGGCAGTGTTAGCTAACATCAGTTCTAAACAAGCTGGTGTAGACTAAATTAAAACTAGAATGTGAATTACATGACACTTTATGTCGACTGAGCCCATATTTTATTTCAGTCAAGTAGGGAAAGGTTAAGAGAATGGCATGATCTCTCTCCAATGAGCACCTTAACACAAAGAATGCCAGTACTCCATGTAACACACTGTTGGAAAGGTTCATATTTGTTATTGTGCTTAGATGAGATCTTTTTAGGTTAAGTGCCCATAAGAATATTTTTAGAACTAGTATTTAAAATAAATATCCACAAAGCCTACAAATATCTTTTGGTCACTTATTTACTTTTAATGATAAAAGTGTAAAAGATGCCAATTCTATATTCCATATGACTAAGTATTTTTATTCATGTACTGAAACAAATGTAGACAAAATTATTACTTGAAACAAAATGAGAATATACTTCACTGGTATCACAACATTCTAATGAAAAAAGTGATCATCAATTCACTGCTTAACATTAGGGAAAGATAAAATTGTGTGTTTTTAATGAGATGAATAAGATTATTGAACACCAAGTCTATACTGCCAATATTTGTAAGTCATTTTCTGTTTAAACTCTACTAAAAATTATTCTCAAATTCGTCTGTTAAACTTTTTTTTTTTTGAGACAGGGTTTTGCTTGGTAGTTCAGGCTGCCCTTCAACTCACGGTGATTGTCTTTAGTTGCTTTTCTCTTGTAGCTGAGACAAAACACCTGACACCCAAAATTAAACGGGGAAAGATTTATTTAGCTCACAGTTTGTGGAGGTTTCAGTCCATAATCGGCTTGCTCCAAGGCAGGGTGGCACACGGCAGAGGGGCAGCAGTTCAAGGTGGCAGAAGACAGCAGAAGCAACAAGGGAGCCAAGCGGGAAGACAAGCCTCTTTCTGTCCCTTTTATCTAATGTAGATTGTTGGTGGTGCCAATTCATTCAGCGGACTGATCCAGCAGCACCCACCCTTGATCCCAGCACCCTTAATTCTAGCATTGAACCGTGAATCAATCGCAAGCTCTAGATTCAGCTGCCTCTGAAAAAGCCATCTGAAAGTGTACAAGGATTTGGGGGAACATCTAGAACCATAACAGGGACCCTCCTGCTTCAGCCTTCCCGGTGCTGGGATTACAGGTGTGAGCCACTAACCCTGCCTAAAAATTTTGCTTTAAAGCATATTTAAAATTTTCTCTTTCATGATATAAATGAGGAGAGAATATGAGTTTGAGAACTTTATTTTTTTATTTTATTGATCACATCCTAGTTCAAACCAGGATAGATATAATTAATTCAATATTCTTATTTCTCTAAACTTTACCTTTTTTGGTGGTATCCCGAATTGAACTCAGGACCTCAAGCTTGCCAGGCAGGCACTGTTTTGCTGAGCTATATCCCCAGTTCTTTACTTTTCATTTGTCTCTAGATTATCATTAGTTTACCCTTGCCATAGACATGAGTTTCCAAATGGCTTATAGGTGTATATTTCCACTCATTCACCTGTGTCTATAAATATGTCATGATTTTGGAGGCACTCTTTGTCTCATCTTCAAAGGAAAGGACTGTGGGTCATGTGTAAATTGCATATAATCTACTTTTCCTCTAACGGGTCTGTAACCTCTAAACAACAGCTTTTTTTTTTTTTTTTTAAATACAAAGCTATCCTTTACTGAGTAGTACTACGGAATTTTGGAGGTGGGTGTGTTGCTGGTGATTGAACTCAATCCTCCCTGCAGGTTAGGGAGTGCTCTCCCTCTGGGCTACACCCCCAACTCCACTAGGGGTTCCCCACTGCCCCGTACTGGGGATCAAACCCAGGGCAGTCTCACCGAGCTACAGCCCCAGGTCTATTTTACTTATTTTTTTTTTATTTTGAGACATGGTCTTGCTGGGTCACCAGGTTGCCTAGGCTGGGCTTAAACTTGCAATCCTCTTGTCTCTGTCTCCCAGAGCTCTGAAAGTACAGATGTGTGCCAGCCTGCCTGGCTCACTATCAGCCTTTGATACAAGTCAGTGGACCCTCTTATCTGTGATATGGCTTTTTAAGGTTTCAGGGAGCCATGTCAAATGTAGTCCAAAAATACTAACTGGAAAACTCCAGAAATAAGCAATTCTTAAGTTTCAAATTGCACACTATTCTGAGTGGCATGTAGAGACCTCACAGAGCCCCACTCTGTCCCACGGGTGGCATGAAGCATATCTTTGCCTAGCTGCATTTATGTCTAGGCTACACAAGCTACCTGCTACCCATGGGGTACTTGCTTAGTAAGCATCTTAATTATCAGATTGTTGGCTCAGTATCCCAATCTTGTTTTCAGTAGCCTTTGTTTTATTTAATAACCACCTGAATGTATAAGAGCAGCAAATGCAAGGCAGGTATGCCAAAGAGAAACCATAGAGCATTTTCTTTAAAAGGTTAAAGGGTTTGATTTAATAAAGAGAGAGAAAGAAGTCGTATGCCTGGGTTGCTGAGATCAAATGAATGAAACTTCTGTGAGACTGTGAAGAAGATATAAGAAACGTGTGCTAGATTTGCTGCCACATCTCAAGGGGCAAGCGTCATGGCCACAGTGCATGCTGAACGTGTTACAATGAATGAGGCATGAAACGTGAACGTATGTATAGGAAAACCAGAGCGTATACAGGCTTCAGCACTCTCTGGAGTTCTGGGAATGTAAGCCCTGAAAATAGGAAAACTACTGTGTTCCTATTTCCCCCATTTAACCAATGAGGAGTAACCTGCCCACAACCAGAACTGTGACTTGGTTTACTGACTCTGTTGCCATTAATAGAGGATGGAATTTGTGCCCTATGGAGGTGCCTTCCCTACTGCCATCTCTATCATTTTTCCTCTTGTCTTTTCCTTGTTTTCCTTCACACTCCCATGTCACCCAGTGCTATCTGTCGTCACCCACAAGAGATCTACATGCCTGTAGCTGTCACTTTCCAATGACGCTCTTGCAGCAAGAAGTCAGATGACCCTGGGGAGGCTGGATCCATTTCACTGCCTGTGCTGGTCCAGCAAGAGCCGCGTGCCAAGCACAGGAGGGCAGGCCTGGCAGTGGGGGCCTGTCATTCGTGCCAGGAGGAAACCCTCACCTGTAAAGCGCCCTCATGTTAAACATTTTCTATTTGTCTGGCTCTCTAGTTATTTTTATTGGTTCTTTTTATTGGTAATAACTCTGCATCAGAACTGTGTTTGTGTTTTGTTTTAATTGAGTGCTCTGAGGGAAGTGGAGAAGGCTAAGGGCCTGGGGCAGCAGGTCTTCAATGGCCAAGCAGTCAGGGGACAGATAAGGACAGCAGAGACCCAGGCCAGTCCAAGCAGGTGGCACACACCACCAGGAGCTGGTCAGAAAGGGCTCCATGGGGAAAATATCCTCCTGCCACCCCAAGACTGCAGCCCCCAGCGGCCCTCAGGTATGGACGGACACTTGGGAGACAGGTCACCCTCATCCACAATGCTCCTTGTTATTTTCCTAAAGAACAAGCACAGTAATCACACTAAAGTGGTCTTACTTTTAAAAAGATCCATCCAACCATATGCTTGCATTCCAGTGTCCTTTTTTTAAAGGCCAAACTGTAATACATTGGCTATCAAGTACACTAGCTAAAAAATATGTACAGCATTGCTGTCTAAAAGACTTGAACCTGTAGATGGACCTAGAGCTTTAACTTCGCTTCTTAGGAGGTAGGTGGAGTCCAGCGCTGAACTCTCTGAGGGTCACTTTTTCTCATATGCAGAAAGGGTGTGATCTTGGGTCCTACTCTCCCTTCTCAGTTTTGTTTTCTGCTGTGTACAGAACAGGACAGGATTTATCACAGCAGTGGGGTTTATTCTGGCTAAGTGTCTGCCTCCTCTAAGACATGTGTGAGTATTATCTCCAAAGAAGAAGACTTTGTTTTTTATTTTTTCCTTTTTGAAACAAGATTTCACTATGCAGTTGGGGCTGGTCTTAAGCTCACATTGTAGCCTGGGCTGGCCTTGAACTTGTAGTGATCCTCCTACCTCAGCCTCCCAAGAGCTATGATTGCATAAGCCACCATCCCAGTTGTAGAAGACTCTGTGTGTGTCCCAAGGTCTGATTAGCCCAGAATCTACCAGCAGGAAGAGTCCTGTAAATACTTCCAGAGAATGAACCTGCACACTGGAAACCCTAAAAGCTGTGAAATACTATTCAGATATACCTTACCAACTGATTATTCATAATATTGCCCCATGGACCATGAGATGTGAAAAGCATAATGGTGAGTAATAAAGGATCCAGGCATTTGGTGACTATAAAAATGAAGACTGAAATGCAAACTGCGATGTATTTCTAGTTCTCAATTTCTTCCTCAATCTTAAAATGTACAGATTAACAAAATGGTAAACATTCAGAGTGGCCAGAATGTGGCAGCTTACTTTGAGTTGAGAGATTTAAATACTGTTGTGTAGTTTGGGCATCCCTTGCCTAAAAAACCCAAACCTTTTTGAGCACTGATAGGACAGCTCAGTGGAAAATCCTACATCTGATTTCACACAATAGGCTGCAGTCAAAACAAAGGCACATAAGATACTGCAAAGGGCTAGGAGTTTAGCTTAGTGGTACAAGCACCTGCTTCGCAAGTGCAAGGTCACGAGTTTGATGCCTGGTACAAAGAAAGCAAAAGATACTGCACAGAATTACCTTTGCACTATGCGTATATGCTGTGTATGAAGCATAAATGAGTTTCATGTTTAGATTTGAATCCAATCTCCAAGATAGCTGATCATACATACAACCCCCCCCCCCGCCCCAATCTGAAATCTAAAACACTTACAGTCCCAAGCATTGCAGGTAAAGGGCATTCAACACACAGGGCCTGTGGTGGTACAATAAAGAAAAGGCTTAACTTCTGAAAAATATTTGGGTTTTTCTGAGTCACCGTAGTATCCTTACACAAACTTCGAGCTTCAATGTTTAGTCTTATCCTTTGGTCAGCCTTCCTTTGGTCTCATTTCTTAGATGTCAATACTGGCAATTTGCTTTCCAGGGTTTACTTGTGAACACTCATCACATGCGACAACACCCTCCTCTCCCACAGGCTCTTGGGACGTGCCCTAGGTTTCCCGCTGGTTTCTCCAGTGTCTCCTCTGACACAGCTGAGCTCTCCCCTGCTTCCATTGTGCTCCTCACTCACAGAAAGTGCTCACTAAATGCTCTTATAGATGCACCCAGCTTCCATCTTACCCTCTCCTTAGATCATAACTCACATCCCAAGAGGGGATTCCGAAACCCATCCCTGCAGATAGAAGGTAACGACAGGATGGATGCCATGATTCCATGAATCTCTTCACAGGTTAAGATAAGAGCAGAAAGGCATTCTGGAACTTTATCATAACTCCCTATACACTAATCCTGAGAGGCAGCTGAATCACAGCTCTGTGAACAGCCTCCCATAGATTCTGAAAGATTAACATGTGGATGAATGCTGAGTTGTGGAAGAAAAGAAAACTAAGCCAGCAAAATCAGTTTTCTGAAGTTCCTGTTACCCTTTTATTTAGTTCTGTGTGTTTCCACAGCAACATGTTTTTAAATTGCTGTCTCAATGCACTGAAAAATATTCTGTTAGTCTTTTTTTTTCCTGGAGTTAAAAAAGACAATGAGATATTTGTTGGAATTGATGGGGAAAAAAACACCTAAAATGTCTAGTCTCTTAAAATACAGCTTTAATGAAAACAAATTAAAGTCAATATCCCAGATGAGCTGGCTAAATAAAATATACTATTCTATGCTGGGGATATAGCTCGGCGCCATAGTGCCTGCCTGGCAAGCACGAAGTACTGAGTTCAATTCCAGATACTCCTCCAAAATAATATATATA
Source organism: Dolichotis patagonum (assembly GCA_004027295.1). Lineage (NCBI taxonomy): Eukaryota > Metazoa > Chordata > Mammalia > Rodentia > Caviidae > Dolichotis > Dolichotis patagonum. The sequence goes on from PVJX010003777.1 coordinate 53,055, forward strand.
TATATTACTCTAAAAGCCTATAAACTTATCCTACAAGGGCTGCTGTAGGATACTTTCAATATTTGAAGGGCAAACTAGGGGTAATAAATCACTTAATTGCCATATCCATCATGTCTACTTCGTAAGAGCAGTTTGTCACACTAGAAACAAGTCACAAGAGGTCCTTAATTGGTTAGAATAAATACATAAAAACACCAAGTACCTTGATTCTGCAGTCTACTCAACACACACATCACTACAGCTCAACAAGGAACTTCTAATGGTTTATACAGTATCTAAGACAGAGTTCAAGTATGGTCTATTTATGTATAAAGGAAATTCAAACACCATAATGTAGGTTCTAGCCAAATACAGGTCTTACTACTAGAATACTGAAAGTACAAGATTTCCATCAACCTTCATAATGTTTTAACCTTCTAATGTTTTAAAAAATCTCAGTAGCCAAGGAGGTAGATCAGTAGTACAGTACTTGGCTAGCAAGTGCAAGGCCCTGGGTTCAATTCCTAGTATCCCTCATCCCCCAAAATCCCAATATGATGACGACTCCCTTAATTCCAAACTACTCCAAATAAAAATTTAACCTCTTATAAAACTAATTTCATTCTAAACTAACTTTTGTGGATCTGCTAGAGTCTGGGTGACAATTATGTCTATCAGTGGGCTTTCCTGTCTCCTTCAGCACTTGGAAATACCCAAGGTTCTGAAAGAGAAATAGGAGGGTTCTGCAGAACACAAGAAGACGAAAGTGTGGAGTCAAGGCCCACTTGGCCCTCAGCATATGTAAATTATTTTTTTCTTCTGCAGTACTGGGTAGTAAAGCCAGGACTTTTACACTGAGCTATGTTTCCATCTCTTTTTAAAAAATATATATTTTACTTTGAGACAGGGTCTCACCAGGTTGCTTATTTGACCAGATAGAGCTCAAATTCATGACGTCCTGCTCCAGCCACCTAGAGTGCTGGGATTCCAAGCATGCAGCACCATACCTGGCTTACAAAGGCAAATCTTGAAGAGAAAGAAAAAGGAAGGAAAGGAAGGAAAAGGGCCTTTTTTTCCTGTAGATGGCTGGACTTTGGGAGGTAATCATGACAGGAAGGGAGGCCTGCGTGAGTCAGGGTGCAGGAGCCTGCCCTGAGCTCCCCTCCCCTCCACAGACCAGCCGTTGTGCCACCATGGATGCCCCACAAGAAGAAATAGCACAGAGGACCTGCCCAGCGCCTGGGCAGGCTACTTCCAAGAGAAACGCTGGACTAAGGCTGGACCTTGATCATAAAGGACTGCATGTTTCCACGTGTAAACGTTCTGTGCTAAGACAACAAAATGACACCCATGTCTCCACAGTTCCCGTATCTTCAGTACTATTGGTACCATCACTCATTTAACAAAGACCCCCTACGCCACTATGGAGGAAACTGAGGCCTGCTGAGGTCTGGGCGAGCTGAGATCTGGTTCAGGGCCTGGCTCTGGAGTCTGCTTTTAACCATTACGTGATTTGGTCATCCCAGTCCAGAGTACGCGAAGGTCAGATCCCCGCAGGGCCACATGGCACATGCTACACACTGGAAGTGCTCCTTTGCTCAGCTGCCACTGTTCTGCAGTGCTGGGTTTTCTGGAGCTCTCTCCTCTTTGATTGTCCTGGGAAAGCTCTAAGGTAGTGACATGACAGTGCTCTAGCATCTTCTCTACTGGGTCCCTTTATTTGAACAGTTAATGAGAATTTTGGAAACAGCAGATCATAGATTTAAAAGCACAATGCTTTGGGATCATTGAGGCCTAGGTTCAAATCCCAGCCTTGCTACTTGCCAGCTCTAAGGCCTTAAGTGAGTTAATCAGCATCTGTTCACATTAGTTTCTTCCTGTGTAAAATGGGAAGAAGAACCATAACACCCAGAAGGGGAGTGTGAGGGTAAAACAAAAAAACCACAGAGACCAGTGCTCAAGAAGGGGTCCTACACAGACTGCCTAGGGGTCTCATCAAAGCGCAGTGGGGTGCTAATGGGGTGGGTTGCTTCACAGCCTCAGGAGGCCTGGGTTATTATCAACGTTATGCTGCACTCTGTAGCTACAGAAACTGTTAGAGGTTGGAAGAGACTGCATCAAAACTATGATGGAGGAATCACATTTTTCTCTCCAGACTGCAGCCCATGGAAATGAGAGCCTGGTCCCCTCCTGCCTGATTCAGTCTGCGAGTGTACACTGACCTAGAACAGTCAGCAACGGAAACGGTGCATATCTCTAAGCACGATCCTTAAAAAACTACATGTTAGAAACCCTAGCACCACGTACAAGTTCAAGGAACTTGTCCTCAATATCTATTTCTCTGCTATAATAACAAAATGCAGGATTCTTTTTAGAAGTATCTAATTTGTGTCAGTGTACATACATAAAGATATCATCAATGACCATTTTTGTCTGAAGAGAGGATGAGATATACTAATTAAAAATAACACGTTTTATTTTAAACATTTACAAAATGTGCTTTACTACCTGGTTTTTGGCACCTGGCTGAAAGGGCCCAAGTGAAAACTTGGTGTTAAAAAGCAGTACCTCCTTCCCTTTTCCTTGGGTCCAGACAGCAAGAGTAGGGATTGAAGGGTGAGGTGCTGGGTTGAACTGGATAAAGGTGGACAAGAAGCAGGGAGTAAAACTAGAAATTGACGATGACAAGCTTGCAACTGGTCTTGACATTTTAATTTGGGAACAGCACTCCTCACAAAGGAAGCAACATCCATCTCTGTCATTCTCTAACATGCCTTTCTGAACCCTCCCCTTTTCTCTGGAGGCCACCACCTACTGTGGTCTTAAATCTGTCAGCTCCTTCGGGTGGCACATGTTACTCCCTTCCCCCAGACTGAATCAGAATGCCTGGCTTCCAGGATTCACTGCCAGACAGGGAGAGAAGTAATGCAATGTGTGAAAGAGTCCTGATACTTCCAGGAAAGTTTGCGCTGCAAAGAGACTTGTCCATTGGCCCTGGTACTGGGGCTGGAGGTGGAGGACGATGGGCTGAGGGAGTGGGTATGATGTGCTGTTCTAGCCTGGCCCTATCCTCCTCTTCAAGGTCATCCCAAGGTCCCTCAGTTCTCCAGGGCTGTATACAAGGACTCCTCAGGGACTCCACCATCCACACGCTGCCCCATACGTAACAGGAAAAAGTCACAGCCTGGGAGACAGGAGGAGCTGAAACCACACATCTCAGAATGCAGAGCGTGTCCAGAGAAAGAGACTTCCACACTGAGAATGAAAACAGAAAACGCAAAGCAAACTGTACACACGGACAAGTTGCCTACAAGTGTGTATGATTTAAAAACAAATGATAAGCAATTAAGGCACATTAAATTAAAACAAAGCTCTGATATTCTTGCCTTAAAACATTGTAACACAGTTTCTACCTCCATTATTTTAAAAAATTCTGTTAACTAAAACCAGCAACATTCAGAATATGATACTTAAAAAATATGTCACCAAAAAGTTCACTGTCATATATGGATTTTTTTTCTGTACTGGAGACTGAAAATCTTCCCAGTCCTTTTAAAAATTACTATTTTATTTTGAGACAAGGGCTAAATACCTCTTAAGATATTTTACCTAAATGGTTTAAATTGCCCAGGCAGTGCTAGAATTTGTGATCTTCCTGTCTCAGCTTCCCTCAGAGCTGGGATTACAAGCATTCATCACCATACCCTAGTTAGGTGTATTCTCCTTTTGAAGGGTGAAGGAAAGAGTTTGCTCCAGTTATTAAAGTATAAACTGAAAGGAAGCTAATCTGACTCTAAAGAAACTGTTGGAGAGAAGGAGTTGGAGAGTTATGGAGTGCGCATGCATTTAGAAGCACATGTACACGTGCATGGGTACACACACACACACACACACACCCTCACTGGACTTGGCTTCCTGCAGTAGCTGTGGGCCCAGCAGGGTCTGCTATCCAGTCACCATCAGGAGATGTGATCATCCAACCTCAGAGAAGCACTGCCTTTCCTGCATGGGCACCTGCCACAAATGCTGGTCATTTCTAGGCCAGACACAAGGTTATTCAGTTACATTTATGCTGTTCGGGGCGGCAGCTCTCTAGAACAGCCAGAAATCTTTTTAACTCTGAAAATTTGAAACAGTGTATGTAGCCCAAAACTTGAAGAATTCACCTGTCTCCATTCTGATGTGTATGTATCTTAGGAGCTTTAGGAGTCCAATCCACTGACCTGTCCATCCTCTGTGCTCTCTCCCCCAAGGTCCCCGTCCAAGTCCTGCTACTTAGAGCAGTACTTAGTAAGCACAGAGGTACCCAGTAAGAACAGCTGAGCTGAATCCGGGGTCTCGGGACACCCAAAATGTTACCGAAAACTGTGCCCATTCAACGTCTCAAATCCTAACATTGTGCTTTCTTTCATTTTTAGATTACCAGGGTCAACCAATATTTCTTTTTGGGCCAATTAACTCACATTACTCTAGTCCCTATTCCAATTCTGCAAAGGGGTATTTAAAAAGGTATCTTGGTATCCAACAGATATAATGCAGTGAATGATGAATGAAGAGAAGAAAAATGGGTTCTGGAAACAAAAGTTCTGTCATTCAAGAGACCCACAGATTGCTCCATCACGTTTTTGGCCCTAAATTTTTTTTTAACACTGCCACGCAAATACTCTTGTATCAATTCTGCTTCTGAAATCGTAGTTCAGACACCAAAAGGTAACTTTTGACACCCAGTTTTTCGTTATAGAACTGAGGGGGGTCTCTTGGGCTGGCATGGGCCAAGGCGAGAACTCTCTATCTCTGCAATCTGACGTGCAACAAGTCCTCTGTAACGAAGAGCTTCTCTCTGATTCAAGTTCTACTCAGTCAGGACAAGAGGTGACATTCACTTGGATAGCCAGATGTACATTTTGGATAAATACTGCAGAATCCATGTTCTTATTTGGAAGCAAATACTTTTTTAAAAAAAATTCATATATTAGCTTTTAATACATGCTGACTTGGCACTTAATGTAGATTTCTAAAATAATACATTTTTAAACATCTTCTATTTTGATCTAGTTTTAATATGCAGTGAAGCCAAAATCTTGCCAATGAGAACACTTGGCAAGTAGAAATCGATTAATTTATACATTTCTGCTACAAAGCCAACATAATAGGTGCTTGGTAACTATTTTCTAAATAAATGAAAAAAGCTATATACTTATGTAGAAGACACTGAGTTCCTCTATCAATTGAACATTTTAAAAGAGAGCAAACGTCTTGCTTTACATGAAGGAATGCAACCACAAACTAGTGTTAAATATCAGAAAAATACTCATTTTAAACAAGGTAGTTAATCCAAACAGTCTCAAATAACCACTGCACAGAAATCTTGGTACAGTTACTACTTTCACAGTTATGGAAATTTGATTCTATCTTTAACAGAAAAAAAAGTACCACTCCTGCCTAGTCTTCAAATTCAAAATAGAATAGCAATTATTTCAATAATTCCTAAAATGCGTGTTTTTTCTTATTAACTACATAGATCCAATGTTGCTTCTTTCTTCTCACTATTGTACCTAAATGGACACTTGCTTCTCCGTGCTACTCCCCTCCGGGTGCTTACTCAAATTACAGAAAAACTCTGTGAATTTGCTGGGTGGTGACTCTTGTGTCCAGCGTGGACTCTACAGTGACCAATGCTGGCTACAATAAGGCTAGTAAACCAGAAAGAGAGGACGTATGCCACCAGAATCTTTGCTATTCTTTCCTACTTGCAAAATTCCTTAAAAGTATTACCAGAAATAATCTAGGTTAGAGCCAAACAAGTACAACCAGACATCCTTGTCCCAGCTTGCAAATGTTCCCAACTTTGAGGGTTTTTTGTTTTTTGTTTTCCTTCTCTTCTCCCGCCCTGTCTTTTGCTCTTTGCTATGCTACCCAGGGCCTCATGCATGCAAAGCATATGCTTTTCCACTGAGCAACATTTCCAGCCTCTAAGCACATTTTATAGTGCCCTCATTTTAACCTTTTTGTTTGGTAGTGAAGAGCGCCACAATCTACAGAAACTTAAGCAACACTACAACCTGCAGACTCTAAAATACAATCAGTATGTTTCCTATGAATGATAAAGGACACAGCTGCAAACCTCTGTCATCCAACCAAGCTGAAGTCCTCTTCAGTGAGGCAGGAAAAATGCTGTATTTTCATACAAAGAGGACAACTATGAAGATAGAAGATGTGTTAAAGCTTTCGAAACAGAACATAGGAGCTGGGGGGCATGACTCAGTGGGGAAAGTGTGTTCAATGCCCTGGGTTCAATAACCAACACTAAACAAAATAAATAAAGGCTGAAATTACATGGACCACGAAATTACCACCTGAGAGCTGGCAAGTCACACTAAGAAATGGGTCATCTAACGTCTCTATGGGGGAAAAGGGAACTAAAAGTACCCTTTACTTCAAACACAGCCATTCAAGAGAATCAAAGAATGGACCAGTTAAAATGACTATTCTAAAAACCTCATCTCCACTCCCCAAATCCAGATACTTCATAAGAGTCACAACCCCCCCCCCAACTCGATAATGATTGTTCATTCTTGAGTGCATTTATTAGTCAACCATTCCCTCAAATAATCATTAACATCCTCAAAAACCAAACAAGCAAACAAGTAAATAGTCCGGTAATCCTCCTTTATTAATGGTTTTGCTCTCCAAGGTCTACTGGGGTCTGAAAACGTGTCATGGAAAATTCCAGAAATAACCAATTCATCAGCTCTAAATAACTTTTATTACAGTATATTGTTACAGTTGTTCTACTTTATCATTCCTATACTGCTAAATCTGATTGTACCTAATTTATAGGTCAAATTTTATCACAGGTATGTGTGTCCAGGAAAAACCAGGAGGATATACAGGGTTCGGTGCTATCCAAGGCTTCAGATATCCACTGGGGGCATTCTGAGACATAGTCTCTGTGTGGATATGGAGATATGGATGCCTACTATAAATTCATTTAAAGTACCAGGCTCTTCTTTTGGGAGACTGCAACATTAGCAGAGTCACACCATTAGGGTATGACCTCTGCATTATAAAGAAGTCCATAATAATATGCCAACAGTGGAGTTTAGTGCTGCAACATCTGATGAGTCCTGGTCTGTATTAAGGTTAGTGCACCATGTTTATAATTAAGAAATAATGACTGAAGCCTGAGGCATACAGGGCATTTCCTGAGGATTAACGGCTGGGACTGATGAGTTGATGGCTTTAAGCAATGCCACTGGCCAGTAACCGCAGCCAGTCATTAATCCCTGGGAAATGCCCTGGACCTCAATCAGTACAGTGATTTTAATAAATGTAAGAGGAAAGGTTTAATATCAGCTTTCTAGTTAAACTAAACATCTGTTTCGTACTTAGGTTGCCCAAACTTCATACCACTAGTTGTACAGAAGTTCTTAAAGAGTTCCCCAAAGTATCTTAATGATGATTTTAAATAATATTTACCATGTCATATGTGAAAAGCTGTTAAATATGTGCACACAAGGTGGAGGGTATAGCTCAGTGGTATGTTGTCTGCTGGGCCCCGAGGTCAATTCTCAGCGCTGGGAGAGGAAAAAAGTTCACGCAGAACAACTTTTTATAGTGTTTTAACTAAAAGAGACCAAGAGTGGAGATCTTGTTTAAGAGCCACAACAATCATATAGGCAATAAACAGGCCCTTGTATACAGCTTTATAGAACTGATTTATCTCATTCATGTAAACAAAAGACTGTGACCAAGGAATTGTGTTTAGAACAAAATAAAACCAACAAGGGGCAGGTACTTAAAATGCTTTGTGGATCTTTAAGTCACGATTCTACGCCACACTAGCGTTAAAAACTAGCAGATAGATGCTATTAGACAAACTGTTTCATTATTATTCCAAGTGCATATATGTTTTAAAAAACTTTCTTAGGCTTTTAACTCTAATTAATAACGTATGATTCAAGCCCAGGATATTTTATGGGTTTTTACTTTATCAGAAAAATGCGAACATTTCCTTTGGCTTTCAAAGAAAAAGCAGACCCAAATTCTCCTCTCCATCCTTAAAACTCTAAAACAACTTGTCAGAAATGCACTACACACACCAGAAACACCGAGAGAGACTCACAGCATTTGGGTCATGTGTATCTTAGAGGACTGTGCTGTTTATATTCTGTTCAGAGCCCCTTTCTGTTGGCCTTGAGACTTGCTGATTAGCTATAAACCTCTGACAGGGTCAGTTTGCCCAGAACCGGAATTTCCACTTTGGAAAGAGTACACAGGTACCTAACATCTGCCCCTTGCACTATGCTCCAGCTGTAGGGCCAAAATTCCTACTTATGCCTGACAGCAGGGAGGTCAAAGAGGTAAAACCATCTAAGGTGACTCCTGCCTGCAGACGGGGTCCCCCAGAGGATCCCTGATTCTAACTTCTAGGAAAGTCTTTCTCCCAAATGAATACAACGTGGGTAATACTCAGGAGTACACGCTTGAGGTAAAATAACAAGGCAAGAAAGCATCTACTTTAGGCCCCAACCTCAATCCAGACTTCGGTACTTTTTAACATCAAGCAATTTGCCTTTGATGAAGGCACTTGATGCTCAGAGAGATGAATGAATTTGCCTGCCCAACTTAGCTCAGTATCTGGGCTAACAGGCTAACTATGACTACTCTACCCCTCTAACTAAGACCACTCTCTCCCTCTTGTCTGTATTCATAGGGGCCTGACAGACAGGAATGCTTCAGGCCCACACCAAGCTAGGCATCTTATATTGCACTCCTGGGTCGCCTGGCCTGAGTGACTTCCCATTGGAATAATAACCTTAACAGGTGATTAATAAATGACGTGAGTCTCCAGGAACTACACCCCAAAGGTTACGTTACATTCAACTGCATGTTAGAGTATGTCTGTAAACTGGTAGTCAACTACCATTCTCTCTAGTCCCCGCCCCTTTTCTTAAAAAAAAAAAGCTACAGGAAGTGGGATTGGCATGATTTCCTTTTAATAATTTATTACTTTTTCTGCCTTCATAAGTTATGGTGAATATGCAGTTGAGTATTTTAATGGTATCATTTTTCAAATATGTTTTAAGTTGTTGCTTCCTTTGTATATGTACAATGGTCCCACACTCTTGACCTCATGAAACTCACGAATTTAATGGCGAGGAACTGCAAGAGTGAGCCACTCCTTTTGTTCTGCCAACTGTAAAGTTTCTAGCGTTGGTGTCTAGCTGTGCTTTGTTAGGCAGTATTCCCTCACTCATCTTTTAAGGTTAGGTGTAAAGTTTCCCAGAAAAACGCGAAGAGTTAAGTTTTTCAAGGTGAAATCAAATTCAATGCAGGACAGTGGCTACTTTTAACGCCCCCCCCATCTACATTAGCCCCAAAGTTAGTTCCGAAGTCGCACCAGAGAAATTATTTCATGCATAGAGGTTGATTCGGTTACCTGGGCAGGGGAAACAATAGCAGGTGAAACTATGGTGGGAGAATTGGTGCTTCTGTGTCCATTGGCTTCTGGAAGAAGAGGCAGGGGGTCGTGTTTCACGGAAACCACCACCACCGCATCCACAGGCTCCGAGGGGCGAATACAAAGTCTTTTGGGGGAAGACGGGCCACAGATTTCCCCGGACCCGAACACTGACTCATACAGGGCGCGCTTGGCCACAGCCTCAGATTTCACGTCGGGCCCGACCTGGCTGTCTTTGGGGAGTATGTACGTGTTCCCCAGCGAGGGCGGCTGGGGGCGGTGGTGGCGGGAGGGGTGGGTAGGGGGGTGGTGGGAGGGGTGGCGGGCTGCCCCGTTCATAGCCTCCGCGTAGCAGCCCTGCGGGGCCGGCGCGCCTAGCTTGGTGCCGATGCCCGCGATGCTGTTAAGCGTAGCGATAGAGACGGCGCCAATGCAGTGGTTTGTGTAGGTCTTGGACAGCTTGGCCGCCTTGGACAACATCTGCATCCTAGTGCCCAGCAAGTTCTTGCCGATGGCTTTGTTCTCGTACCAGGTCACATCGCCCTCGCTGCAGTGGTCCCGGGGCCGCTGGAAGAACGCTTTGCAGAGGGGGTTGCGCTTGGACAGATACTTAACGAAGCTGGCGTACGGGCAGAACTCGGTGCCTGTCTCGTACATGCGAGGCAAGTTCTCCTCGTCGCTACTCTCCGCGCGCTTCTTGCTCCAAGACGACGAGCGTGACTTGTGGTAGGGCCCGAGGGACTTAAAGTAGACGAACTTGCGACCGTCCTCGTCCATGGCCAGCCCGAAAGAGTCCTCCTCCAGCTCGCGCTGGTTCTCGCGGCCGCGCGTGCAGAAGTACATGCACGTCTCGAACCAGACCTTGTTGAGCAGCCCGAAGGGCGTGTTGGTGCTGAAGACGCTGGAGGTGTAGAGCTTGCGCAGGTCGGCGCGCGTGATGGCTTGCTTCTGCACCACCGGCCCGGCGCCCTGCTCCTCGAGCTTGCGGATCACCGCGGCCAGCGTCAGGTTGGCGCTGCGCAGCTCGGGGTCCTTGGTAAGGTCGAGCGTGCGACAGTACGGGGGCTCGTTGAGGTAGCGGTTGAGCGAGCTGCGGATGCTGATGAGCGACGACTTGCTGTACAGCTGGCCGCTCTTGGAGCGGGCCTCGGCGTAGAAGGAGCGCAGCACGCGGCACAGCGCCCCCTTGTCCATGGTCTCGAAGTCCGGGCTCTGCGCCTTCTCGCTCAGGTACTCCCGGAAGATGCGCACGGCGTAGCGGGTGGCCAGCCGGGTGTTCTCGCTCAGCCGGGCCCGCTCGGGGCGCTGCAGCCCGTCGGGGTCCAGCTCCGCGCCGTCGCCCGGCGGCCCGCCGCGCGCCCGGGGCGCAAGCAGTCGCGGCGGCGCCTCGGGCTCCAGCGCGGCGCCCTGGTCCATATGGATCCTATGGACCGGCTCGGGCTCCAGCTCCTCCCCGGCCGAATCCTCGGGCTCCAGGGGCTCGTCCCAGTCCAGCCCCATCTCCTCCTCCTCGTCCTCCTCCAGGCCCCCGCCTCCGTCCTCCTCCTCCTCCTCCTCCTCGTCCCCCGTTATCTGCACCTCCTGGATCTCGTCCTCCTCCTCCTCTTCCTCCTCCTCCTCTCCCGCGCTGCAGTAGTGCGGGCGCCCGTGGCGGCGGCCCCGGTGCCCCGCGCCGCGCTCGCCCTCGCCCCGCTCCCCATTGTTCTCGGCGGCGGCGGCGGCGGCGGCGGCGGCGGCCGCGGCGCTGCTGCCGCCCGCGCTGGTGTTACAGTCCCCGCTGCCAGGCATTCTCGCCATATTGCCGTCTCTCTGCCAGTCCTCGGGCAGGGCGCATGCGCTATATTGGACCGCAGCGCTGAGAGCTTTTGTGTTTAATGACCTTCAGCTACCGGGAGGCAAAGCCGGGCTCTTAAAGGAGCCGCGCTCCAATTGTCATTCCCGAGCGCAGCTCCGGAGGGGCAGCGGCGCGCGGGGGATGTAGGGGAGGGGAGGTGGGGATAAAGTGAGACCGGGAGAAGGGAAAGGACGGAGGCTGGCCGGACATTCTTCCTCCCCCACCCCTCCCCGCTCCCCCAGTTCTAAGAAAACTTTGAAGGAGGAAAAAAAGCCAGGGGAGGGAGAGCTGTCAGTGGGGGCGAAGCACTCCCAACTTACCCTCAGGCGGAGCGGCGCGCGGGCCCGGGCGGGAGCGGGAGGGCGGGGCGGCCCCGCTTCTCTAAGTGATGCCGGAGCAGCAGTGCCCCTTCCACCGCCCCCTCATCGCCCCCCGGGGCCGGGGGATCGGGGCGGCAGCGGGTGCCGCTGCTCTGAGGAGCCGGGGCCGGGGCTGCCCGGAGCGCAGCGGCGCAGGCAGGTTACTGAGCTGGGTGGAGGAGGCGCGCGAGGCCCCGCACCCTCTCTGCGCCCGCGGCCAGGGCGCAGCAGGCGAGGCTTGGGAGCGGGACGGGGCTGGCGGCGGCTCCCCACCTACTTGCTGGCGGCGAGGCGAGGGGGCCTGGGGCCAGCCGCGAGGCTCCCAGCTCCCTTTCTGACTCTTGCAAAGGAGCGAAACACGCCCCACGCCAGCCTCGTCCTTTTCGACTTTTCCAACTGCCACTTTTAAGCTGTCATTAAAGACCTGGGGCGCTCCCCGTAGGTCTGGGGCAAGTCCGCGCCGGTCTAGCCAGCCCCGGGAAGGAGCAAGCAAGAAAGGAAGGCTTGGGAGGGGTGGGTGGGAGGGGAGACGTGGGACAGGGCCGCTCGGAACCCCGGGGACCCCCTCCCCACTGGCCCAGGCTGTCCCCGCCCTGCCCCGGAGCAAAGTAACACCCCTTCCTCTGGCGGGGCGCTCCAACTGCAAAGAGCGCACGCAGCGTGGGTCCCTAAGGCCCGGCAGCGGCGAGTGGAAAAAGTGAACTTGGCTCACGGCCACCCCCGCCGCTGCCGCCGCCACCATTCCGGCAATTCGGATCCCCAGCGCGCTCTCTCTCCACGTTTGCCAACCGCCTTTCGTTCGCCCTGCGGGCTGCGCTGCCTCCAGCGCGCGGGGGCGGGCACCTCGGAAACTGGAAAGGCAGCCAAAGAGCTCGCCGGGTCCCGCTTTCCCATAGGAGACGCTGTCCCACTTCCAGCCAAACGTCCGACCCCGGCGCGCCCAGGCTCAGGCGCGTCCTCGCGTCATCGCCTCCCCTTCTCCCGGGGCAGAGGCAGCGCCCCAGTGCCACCCCGGACCTGGGCTGTTCTCCCTGGCGGCGCACCCTGCGCAGCCTTCGGAGAGCGCACTGCATCCTAACTTTCTCCTCCTCGGGCAGCCCAAGGGTCCCCTAGCGCGCCGGCCAGCTCCAAATCGCAGGGCCGAGGAGATCCTAAAAGTGCACCCGAGAGCCAGGGTGGCCCTCCAGGGAGGCTGCCTCACCAGCTCCCCGAGTGCGCCCTCGAGTTTGCCCCCCAAGTCCGAAGTGTGGATAGCTCAGATGTGGGAGTCTATGGAGGCTGTCCATTTTCCCTTCCCTGGCCCTCCAGTCTTGCTTTCAGGGAGGTTTATCATGTTACACATCCGCAGAAACCTATCCATCAATTTGTAATTTTAAAAAAGAAAGGGGAGGAGAGAAAGGAGACAAGGTTTGGGGGCCACAGGAACATCGAAGTGGGAGGTGGCGGTGTTTTCTCTGTAGCGATCGCCGCTCGCCCTTGCCTGCCTCCTCTGCCTTGGACGCCGCGGAGCGTCGGGTAAGCAGAGCCAGGTGCGAAACAAGTTCGAGCAAGTTCCTGCCTCGAGGGCCCTCTCCGCCTCCTTGGAGAAACACACACACACACACACACACACACACACACACACACACACGCACGCTCTCATCCGCCCGGCTCTCCCGGGAGACTAGTCCTACGGGGAGGGTGGGGGTTGCGTTACTGGGAATTGTCCCCGAGGTGCGGCGGGAGGAGTGGCCGGCTTTGTTCACAGAGATCCTCCCGCGGCGCCCGGTGTAGAAACATACAGACTGAGGGCGATGGGCAGCTAAGTTAGTGGCTGGCACACATGCACCCGCGCACACGAGTGGGCACACACCAGTTGCACCCGCCTACTTCCCGAGGGGCAGCCCTTTGTCCCGGGATGCTCCGCAGGCCTCTCGGGTAGCGCCTTTCAAGGACGCTGAGAACTCAGGTGGGCGCCAGGCAAGTTACCAACCAGGGGCGCCACCCTGGCGGCCCTCACCTGGAGCGCGGTGAAGCGAGGGCCCGAGTCGGTCCAGGCTGGGCTCCTGCCTTGAGCTGGCGACCCAAGCCCCCACTTCCGCCCACAGGGAGCCTCTCCCCAGGTTTCCCCACTCCTGCAGGCGCCTGGGCACCTCCCCCTCCACACACACGCACCTCCCCTCTCTGCCCGGAGAGCTGCTTTGAATTGCACGCAGTTTGCCTGAGGCGCTGTGCTGGGTTGGACGCTCCGGGAAACAAAGCAACCAAAAACAGCTCCCAGTTGACGTCAACTTATTTCCAGAAAAGAAAATAAGTTTTGTGCTCCCGGGACAAAATACCCCCCAGGGCAAGTCTCTACTGGCAAAAGCCAGGGAAGGAGGTGGGGAATCGCAGAACTGAAAACCCCCAAGTGCGAACAACTTTTTAACGGACTTGAGAACACAGCAGTTTCAGGTGCTGCCTGGACAGTCCGCGAACCAGAGACTTGGAACCGCGCTTAAATTCAACAGGAAAATCCCGCTTTGGAAAGTCTGTGGTGGCCTGATTATAGGACGACCCTGGGTCAGCTCCGTTGCCCCACCTCCTATGACGCTACCAGGCTTCCTTGCCCGTAATGATATTTCATCACATACTGGGGGAAAACTTTTTAGATTAAATTAGTAACTACCGTGGTCACCAAGGGGAACATGCACAAAAAACCAAAGAGAGACAAGTTCTCCGTAACTCCAAGAAACAACAAAAGTTGTTCCCAATAATAAACATTACAGTAATTACAAAAAATTACATGAAGGAGTTCTATTCCAGGTTTAATAAGTGATTCCTTGCAAACATCCTGTGGTTCCATACACTCAGGTGAAACTGAAAGAATACAAAAAGCTTTCTTCTTATTTTTGGAGAGACAATGTCAGTCGTTCAGCCTAGCTTCCAACTCCTCCTCTGAACTCCTGAGCATCTCTGAAGTCCACTCAGTGCACTGCTGAACTGCTGGCCCTAGAAAGGATGCTTTAGGTCTCATGCAAGATGTGAGGGGGTTTTTCTATTACAAAAATAATTCCAATGTGATATGGAACATTAGCTGCATTTATTTAACTGATGGAATTCTTTCCTATGGGCTGCATTGTTCACAGCTTCAACGAGACGCTCCACATTTGTCTTTTTAATCATCATCGTCAAACACCGCCTGTGTATTTGTGCCTCTCCATCACTCAGAATACTTGAAAGTAATTACGTGGTTATTTGGGGAAGGAAAACTCCTTATTTTCCTCTCTTTGTATAACCCATCTAGTCCCATTGTGGGCTGACACTTATGAAAGTTCACTCTACAGAAACATCTTCAAATACCCTCCTCTCATATTTTTATTGTCAGCATCAATTAAGACAGCCTTTTAAAAAGCAATTAGGAAACCTTTCCACCTGTTATGAAAATGTTCATATTCTTTGGCTCATCTTGTTTTGCTTCCAGTTTTCTGAGCATCCTTGGTTATACACTTGGTATGGTTGCTCTTTAATCTACCTGTTTGCTCTAATAAATCAGTATGTTTTTACAGTGTTAAGTTGATGCTTAGGGTACAGTGAGCAATCCAGTCATTATTGGGTGAATGAATTATCTGTGTTTGGTTAAAACTACATTCAGCAGGAAATATTTTGTGAAAAATCTGAAATATAAATCAGAAATTTTACATTTCAAAACCAGGACAAGATTAACTAGAAGGCAACATTAATGCTTGAAAGACACAGTGCATTTAATGACTACTTTTGTTTAATAATTTCCTGACGTTAATGTTTTTCCTCTAATGTAGCACGTTGTAGAAAGTTAGTATACCAGCAATGTGAGAGAACGTTCCCCCCCCCCCCGCAACAAAGTGAAAGCTTTGTTTCTAAGGCATGGAGGTGCCTGTCCAGTAACCGAGATGGGATGCGCAGGATTTAAATTTAAAGGATCCTATGGGCTTTGGGCAAAGGCCAGAAAAAGCATTTAGTTAATCACTTTAAAGAAACAAATCAAAAGAGAAAGCCATACTCTTACGATTCTGCTACTAAAAAATTCATGAGATGCTTTGGAGATTAAACATGAATTCAAATTGAAGCTATTTTGACATGTTTGTTTCAGTTTCACTACTGATTCTGTTGAATTCAATTGAAGATCATCTTGAGTAATGCTTCTGAACTCAGGAAAATTGAACTCATGCAATCTAACTCTATAACATAGAAAACAGGAAAAAAAAAAACTCCACAAGGACAGAAGCTATACCTTATTACTGTAACTCTGATTCACTTCAAATTCAGTTACTTAGCATATTTCAGTAGAGGACTTAGTACATAGTAAGCACTCAATAAACATATAATTAGTTATGTGTGGGGAGAAAAGTAACTTCAACAAAAGGTGTGTAGCTTAGTAGTTGAAAATTTCTTCTCAGAAGCCAGACTGTCTGGATTTGAATCCTAGTTTACTTTACCAGGTATCTTTTCCTATATCTCACTTTTCTTATTATTATATTTTCTGGGGCATATAATAATAGTCCCTACCTTATGGGATTGTTTTAAGAATTAAATAATGTGTAAAGTACTTAACACAGTGTCTGAAATATTAGTAAACATTTAACCATTAGCTATCATTTATTAAGGCTGTAATATTTTCCCAGGCTTCATTATAAACAAGGGAACCAAGGCCAAAGAGGCTTCCGCAGGTGAGGCTGAAGGCCCACTTCTCCCAGAATGCCCACAGGCAAGTTTGTTCCATAGCATGAGCTTCTGGACCATATTCAGCCTCTAGGACCAAAGAATGAAAACGTAAAACAATAAACAAAACAAAAATGGGACAAAAACATCGAAGGAATAATTCCCTGTCATGATGATACCTCTGGGTGTAATTTGATTTGGGAATCATAGAAAGGCAGGGTGTCCTGAGCTGAGGCCTCTGACTCTGAGAACAGCAGAAATGAACTCTGAGAAGGGGTGATCTTTGTTACGCGGTTACCTAAACACTAGTACACATTGCCTGGGGTACTAGAAGTGGGAATTAGTTGTGGTGGGAATTGTGTTTTAGAAGGAGTGATAATGGAGAATTTAGAGACAAAAGGAACACTCAGAAGCCCAATCAGCCTAGAAGGAGCTGCTTTCTCTTGAAGCCCTGGGCTGTTCTGCAGAAATCTTCTAAGGGCAAAGGAGGGTAGTACCAAGTATTCTTTTCCTTCTGTGCTTTGTCAAACAAACAAACAAAAAAAAAAAACAAGAGTAAACTTAACATAATGTTTGACAGGAGTAGAATAGCTTCTAATGGCCCCTGGCAATTATAATTCTGGACCTTTCCACCTAGTAAGCAGATACCAACTTTCTAGGCTACTTTTTAAAACAAGTAATGTGCAAGAGGAATGTTATTTGGTCCATAAGTAAATTGTGCATTTATGAAGCTTAAAGGTGTGCTATCTCCTTTTTATATTATTTTGATAATGAAGTTAAACTTAATGAAATTTCATATGTAAAGGTTGTCAAAGTTAAACCTAAAATTAATAATGATACTCACTTCCTTATCTTCTAACCATATATCTTTAAAGGGTGTATGGAACTGAAGTTGAAATTACTCCTGTTATCAATTAACGTGTATTTCAGTGTCATTGTGATAGAACATACGGTAAAATGGAGTTGAAGGTATTCGTTAAAACATCATATAACCATTATGTACTTTTTAAGTAATGGGGAAGCTATTTATAATAGTTTCAGAATATAAAACATTCCTGAAACTATCTACTATAGTCAAACTTATTACATTAGTAAAATCAAAACAAAATAAATAGCATTTTTAAAACCACATTAGATCCAATTATTGGTATCAAAATGTTATTCTCATTGTTTCAATATTCAATTAGGATAGTATTTTCAGTGAGCAATTAGGCAACCTTTCCAAAATCCAGGAAAATGTTTGTGTTACTTGGTGAATAAATCATTCCCAGAAATGCATTTGAGAAATACCTTGTTTTATTTGTATTCGTTAGCTGGATTTATTATATCGATGCCACTTGGATCCCTGTATCTTGCAGTTTATGTCATAAGTATGCTTAGGAATGATATTTCATAATGTCTTGGAGACCCACCTTTGCTGGCAAAGGTTTAGAGAGTAAATTTGTCAAAGGAGAGGAGTAAGTTCAGTGTAGTCGAAGCATATCTTGTTAAAGTTTCATGGCAACATCAGGCACTGTTTGATGAATATCAATAGTGATGGTGATGAACAAGGATCTTAACTAAAAGGACAAGACAAGATCAGATCTAAAGGTCGTGTTTTAATATCTTTGTGACTTTGAGAAAGTTTAAGGACCAGGTTTTGAAACTCTAGATATCAGAAATTGGAATCTAGGTGTATGGTGGCAGTTCACAGAATTGTTTGGAGGAGTAGGTATGTACCTGCCCTCTGGCTGTGTTTCTAAATGAACTAAAAAAGAAAAAAAAATCTCCTTTTAAATACCCAGAAGCACTAACCCACATTTTGAACTAATTGACTTACTTTTTCTTAGGAAAGCTTAATTTAACTGATAAGGGCACATGGGTTTATCTGAATATTTAAAGAAGCCCTGGGATGGGTTTGTTCTATTTCTCTAATTTGATGCTGGAGATACAGGCTTTGCACCTGATGAAAGAAGACTGCTTTGGAGAAGGGCGGGGAAGCAGGCAGCACTGCGACCTCATCCCTCTGTCCTGCTCTTGTAGGACCAGGCCGTGGCTGCTGCCAGTACAGGACTCAGAAATCATGTTTGTCTTTCTGAGGTCTGTCCTTTGAGTAGGATACCCTGGGGTCACATGTTGTTACTACTCCAAATAAAAACAAACTCCCCTGATGTTGATAGCATCTGTTTTACAATCTTTTGTCTTTATATGGCTCATTCCCTTGTATTAAAATCTACAAAACAAAACTGTGGCTTATCATGCTTTTCTGCCTATAAAAGCCCTCAGTGTTCAATGGCAAAGATTTAAAAGTACAGAAATCTAAAAAAAATTTCTTGCTTGTTGACATTTAGTGAGTGCTTTCCGGGAGTTCTGCTCTTTGACATGAACACTCAATTCTTTCTTATAAGTGTGTGTAAAAATGGTTTCCAGAGAGCTTAAATAATCTGCCTGGCATTGCCCTATGAGTGAATCAGACTCCAAAGCACACACACTTTCTGACCATTTCACCAGGCCAGGCTCTTTCAGTCCTATTTTCACTGCCCAGAGAAAACCACTCTTCATGTTTTTATGTAGTTCCATGAATTCAACCCAGAACAATTGACGTATTACACATTTCAGGATCCATAAATCAAAAGATGCAGCAAGTGGATGCTATGGTTTTTGTATGTCCCACAGATCTTATGTGAGGGAGATTTTACCCAGTCATATGTTCCTGGTGTCTGAGAGGTGGGATCTTTGGGAGATGATTAGGTCATGAGGGCTCTTCCTTCCCAAATGGATTAACACACTCATGGTGTAAGGGATTATTGGATTGATTGGTTATTAAGGGAGTGGCTTTGTTATAAAGGCTCCCTCTCTCTGGCACACTTACTCTGTCTTACATATGATGCCCTTCATGATCTTGGGACCCAGAAGTGAGTCCCCACCAGCAATTTGCACCCCGCCCCCAACCTTGGACTTGCCAGGTTCTAGAACTGTAAGAAATAAATTTCTTTTCTTTATAAATTACCAAGTCGTGGAATTCAATGGAAAATGGACCAAAGCAGTGGACTAGAAATGACCCACCTGCTTGGGGAAGGGGTTGAGTCTTCTTAGCACACATGATCAATAGTTTTCCCCCCATGTCTTTTTCCTCATTATCTTGTTTCAGGCTGCTGTGGGGAAACCCATAAACTTTTTCTGCGACCCACTCTAAGGAACTGAGTTGAACTGTCAGGTTTGAAGTGAGCCCAACTCCAGGCCCTTTCTGCTGTCCATATGGTGACATATAGAATGCAGCTTTTAAGTGGTTGATCACTGGCAGGCCCAGGAAAACGCTTCCTATGGCGCTGTTCCCAGTTCTGTGGCATTTGGGGGTATGGTAAGGACTCTTTAGACCTTAGCACCATGTGTTGGGCTAACATGTACTCTAAATGCATGGCTTGTTTAGCTTTCCTAGAACTGTTATCTTTTAGATTTAAAGCCCAGTGGCTAACTATGCAGTGCATCAGACACATTCAGATTACCTGGGAAACTTGGTTAAAATGCCGATTCCCAGGTGCCTGCTCCAGAGATTCTGACTTAGCAGGTCATAGATGTGATCCAGAAATGTGCATTTTTCATACCCAGCCCAGACAATTATGATATTAATCTCATCACGCTTTGAGAAACACTGCTTCAAAAGCTCACATAATTTATCAAGTAGTAAAAATATTTTTATCAAATGGTAAATTAATTTCTACTGTAGCACTGGTCACTGTACCACTTGGGGCTATGAATTCACTTGAAATCAGCTGAGAGGTATAAAGCTGCCTCCTCAAAACTGTGTGCATAGCTAGTTTTGCCTCCTGTCTCCAGGGAGAGTTAGGTCGAGGCTGCATTCTGCAAATGTGATTTCCAACACTCTTCCTACCCTGGGCCAAACAGCATCAGGCTCTTTTCTTTAGTTCCAAGTTCAACTACTCCTCGTGATCTTGGTGCTCTAATTTCCCTGTGTCCCCAGAAGCATCTCCCCCACTCTGGCTCTCTATAGGGGAAGATTCCAGAGACAACGTGCTAGAAAGTCAGGTATAGGGAGGATGCAGGCTGGCCATCCTAAAGGTGATCCTGAAACTGCAGCATGCCTCTGAAGCCCTGGGAAAGTCTGTAGAAACACAGAGTGCTGGGCCCACCCCAGAGTATCTGATCCAGGCAGTCTGGGGTGAGGCTATGAAGGCACAAACTTCCAGGCAATGCTGCTGCTGGTTCCAGTGGCCTAGGAAATGGGAGAAAAATAATCCTACCATGGTTTGAATGTGGTGTGTCCCCTCCAATAATTGTGGTTGCATTGGGAGCTGGGGCCTTTGAAAGGTGATTAGGATTAAGGGCAATTAATGCCTTTCTCAAGGGACTGGATAAGTTACCTTAAGAGTAGTTTGCTATAAAGCAAGGGACCTTGTGTGTTTAGTCTCTCACACATGCCTACTTGCTCTTCTGCTTTCTGTCCTGCTTGAAGCCCCTGCCAACACCATGCTCTTGGACTTTCCAGCCTCCAAAACCATGAGCCAAAATAAACTTGTTTATAAATTATCCAGTATTATGTAGTTTGTTGTAGCAACCAAACATGGACTAGAATAACACTCGAAGTGAAGAATCGGTACAGTGAAGGAGGAAAGATGAGACAAGGGGTTGAGGGTGTGGTATGTGGTCACTGAGTCACTCCAGCAGGACTAGGGGACAGCATAGACTGAGCCCATGGGGAAGAGCTGGCCTAACCCTAAAATGCCAGTTTCCGTTCTCCCTGGGAAGCTCCTTCAGGCCTCTCCTCTACTACAGTAGTTCTTGACATTGGCTGAATGTTAAATTCACCAGGGGAACTTGATAAAAATACTGATACTGAGATTGTTTCCCTAGGGAACCTGATTGACTGTCTTTGGGAAGTGGTTTGGGCATGGGGATTTTCCATAACTCTTGAAAGTGATTCCAATGTGTGGCTAAGATTGAGTGTCAGTGGTGTGCACTAGAGATCCACGCATATGTACTCAGATCCTTAGTATAAGGCCAGAGGGTTGCTTGGATTGTCTTCAAGTGGTCTTGAAACCCACAGAAACTATGCAAAATGTTCTACGTATATACATCTGCATATTTTTTCTAGAACAAAGGTACACAGCTTACAGCAGACTCTTAAAAGAATCTGGGAACCCAAATTGTTTAACCAATACCCATGTGGCTATGGAGAAATAAGTGTATGTGTCCTCTGTGATTGCTAGAAGTGAAAATAGGAATGGCCTTTTAGAGAGGACAATTCGGAGGTAGTTATCATTGGGTAAAATCCACATCCCTTTCAACCTCACAGTCCATTCCTAAGAAGCCAGGCCTTACCAAATGAAGAAGAAATACATGTACAAGGATGGTCTTGAAGCATTGTTTGTGCTGTTCAGAATCATTAGTTATAAACTAATTTTAGAAGTAGGTGATGAATAAATAATGTATTATAGATGTAAAGAATAACAGACTTGTAAGTACTGAGTAGCATGGTCTCTAAGACATTGTTTAAAGTAAAAAAATATTAATTAAAAGTCCATTTGCTGAAAAAAAAACTGGACTAAAGAGACATGTTTATATATAATGTAATTCATTGATGAAAAAGGAAATAAATGAAATTATTTACAGCAATGACTTTGGAGGAAGGCCCTGTGATAAAGGGTCCTTAATCTCCCACACTGTATACTTCATACTGTTTCAATTTTGCACCTTGAATATTTATTCCCATATTGCTTATTTAAGAGGAAGCAGGTTCATGGGTGACACCCCTGAATTAGCTCTATGGCTTTCACTGCTCTGCTGAATGTCTTATGCTTCCAGGGACCTGTTGAGTACACCCCAAGTCCTCTGCTTCCGGGTTAGGCAGGCCTGAGAGCAAGACTGAAACCTAAACAATGTTCTTTTATTCACCCCTGCCCTCCACTCTCGATGTTCCTGTTTCAGTGCCGGCCACCCCAGAACCTCTCCAGGGGATGCTGCCCTGCCCACAGCACTGATGAAGAGGTAGTTTCAAGTGGAGTAACCTATCATGACCCACAGCAGCGATAACTGATGGCACCAATAATGGTCTGTAGACAACCAACTCCTATCTTAGCCTGGATTGGAACCCTGATTCCAACAGTCTCTCTAGGAATTATAAGACTGTATCTGTCAATGGAAGGAAGCAGGGCAGCGCCATTGTGACAGCCCAACCCTATCCTTGGTAGGAGGTCTCCCTGAGGGTCCTCAGCTGCTCTGGGTCTAGACCTATCTTCAAGTCTGGCCTCCAGTGATCTTGCGTTTCAATACATTTCTATTTTCCTTATAGTCCCGTGATATCCCTATAGTTATCCCTTGAATAAAATTTCTCTTCCTTACAACCAAGATATCCTAACTATGGTTGCACCCCTCTACCCAGGTCTAGCTCTCAAATCTCAGAGAGAGGCTCTGAAATTCACCTTTAATCTAAGATAAGTAACCTTCACCACACCCTCTTCCTTTCCTCCAAGAGTTTTCTCAGTCCCTGCGGGTTCTAATTCAGACATCACAGATCCATATGGGAGTTATCTTTCCTTTTGGTTTAGTTGACTTGGTCTTACATCACAAAATACCACAGGCTAGGTGGCTTAAACAACAGAAATGTATTTTTTCACAGTGCTGGAGGCTACATAAATCCAGGATTAAGGTGTCAGCAAGATTAGTTTCCAGTGAGGCCTCCCTTCATGCTTGCAGATGGCTGTGTTCTCTCTGCATGACCTCTTCTCTGTGTGAGGGTGTAGAGAGAGAAGGAGAGATGTCTGTCTTTCTCTTGTTTTATAGATACCAGTCCTGCAAGGTTAGGGTTCCACTCTTGTGACTACATTGATTATCACTACCTCTTTAAAGACCATATGTCCAAATAGAATCACAGCAGATGAATTTGGGGATGTGGGATGTAATTCAGTCCACAACACGCTGCAAACCTGCCCCTCCTTCTTTATTTCCCATCTTTGCATGCATCCAAACTAGCAATATGGTAGTCACCTTTGCTACTCTCCTATGGTCTGTTAGATCTGTCTCTTCAGTTCATGTTCTTGGTTTCAGTGGTATGACCCTAATTCAGGTCTCTCGTGGTTTAGATCTAGAATGTCCCCCAAAAGTCTCATGTCTTCAGAGATGGGGCTTTTGGATGGTGACTGGATGATGTGAGGCACGATACTCATCAGTGGATTGATCTACTGATGAATCCATTGTTCTGTGTGTCATTAGAGGCTGGGGTCTGGTTGAGGGGTATTGCTGAGGCCGTGTCTCCCATCCTAGCACCTGTCTTCTCTCTCTGCTTCCTGGCGTCATGAGGTGAGCAGCTCTCCTTTGTCGGACCCCCTGCCATGCCATTTCTATCTGGAGGCAGCTGATATGGACTGAATCACCCAAACTACAAGCCAAAATAAACCTGTTCTCCTTTGAGTTGTGGATGTCAGATATTTTATCCCAGTGATGGGAAAGCTGACTGGTATAGGGCTCCTCCTGCTAGTCAGTAATGCTGACACAGGAAGAGTAGGGATGAAGCAGCACCACCCATGGGAGCATGAACAGCCTTCTCGTGTATCTAGGCTGTGTTCAACTTCTCATTGTGGGTGTCCATGGGATGTTTCTATGCCATTTCACTTGGGCTATTTATGTATTTTCTCTTCCTTGAAATACAACAAGTCAAACCTTCTCCCTGTCTACTCCTGTAGTGAGGCCACCATTCCCCACTCCCAGCCCAGCTCCCAGCTCCCAGCTGGTGTCATCCTGCATACCTTGACTCAGACTTCCTTGGCCTGACCTCTTTCTTCATCCTCCCACTAAGGACTGGATACCCAGAGATCTCTCGGGTGATTCCATATGATACCTCCATTTAGACACTTTCCCTGCCTCCAGCGGGTTTGGGTGTCCCCTTGTCTATAATGATGGTGTACAGTGTCACATCCATGGGCTCTGGCACCAAGCAACTTGAATTCAAATTTTGGCCCTACCACTTACATGTTGTAGGACCTTGGGCAAAATCTTTGCCTCTTTATGTCTGTGTGTTTATCTGTAGAATGTGATATTGATGTGAGGAACACATCCTACTGCTGCCGTACCTGTGCTCCCAACCACAGAGATCGGAGTCTTCTGGTCTCTGCTCCAGTTGCTGTGACACACCCTTGGGCTGTCCATGCACATGTCTACCATAATTCTCTGGCACTTGGGGCAGAACCATGTCCTAGCAGTTGCATGCATTATAATTGTTATTCTTCTCCTTAACTACACTCCTTAGACCTCATTAAAAGTCAGAATTTATTTGTCTGTATTTGCTTTGTTAGTGTAGTCACCGGCATATGAAATATACACAGAGAATACCTGTCTGATGCATGCGTTGTAATGGTGAATTTAGTTGCCCATGTCACCCATTAATTAAACTTTGAGCATCTTGGGTCTTTATTCCTTTTGTAAGGAGAGACATTGGGGTGGTAAGTTAGGCTGAGGACAAGGACAGCATCACTGAAATCAAACACCACTCTTTCCTAGGTGAGTAACCTTCCAGAGTCACTCCAATGAACTCTACTCACATCCTCAGCCTGGCATTAGCCCACTGCAGTGTGCTCTGTTAATGTCCTTTGGTGTCCTGGACTTTTTCCAAGTGGTTCTCCTGCTTTGGATGCCATCAGCTTTTACATACTTGACACATTCCTAGTTATCCGTTGGGACAGAGCTCCCATCTGTCATATCAAAGGCTTTTGTGAAGCCACCTTGGATCTTGTCTTATGGACTTACTTCTATGTTATTTTATCTTAGTAATATCTCCCCAGAAAGGCTGTAAGTGGCCCTGTGTGTATTTTATTCCAAGAACTTCACAGGGTCATAGACAATGTGATATCTATTCAAAGGCAGGCAAAAGGAACCATTCTGAGGAGAGGGGGGGAGAAAGAGAGACGAGAGAGAGAGAGAGAGAGAGAGAGAGTCTCTGACCTACTGATTTTAAACTGCATCTTAAAATGATAATAATAATGTTACCCAAGACTTCTCAAAATTTAGACCAATTTTTCCTTAAGGAGTAGCTATCTTGGAATAGATGAGAAGGAAGGAGGTGAAGAATCCATTGGTGTTGGTGAGAGCCTTAGAAGGTGAAGACTGCTGGTGACAGTGCTAAAGACTGGATTACTATGTGATTAAAAATTAGTTCTGTTCCAGATCATCTGCATCACTGGCAGAACTGTCCCACCTTATTTTTGCAAGAAATTGAATTTGTTGATTCACACCTTTTCCTTTCATAAGAAAGTGGTTGAGGAGGTCCACAACGGGGCTTACAGATGACCAGTGGGATTGTGTTGTCTTAGTATAAAATGTTATGGGAATGAATTTTTTCTTGCTGTTTAAGGGGATTTAAATTCCCTCTTCACCTCCCTCCAGTCTGGTCCTGACCTTGAGATCCTCTTGGCTCAGTTTCCTGAACAGTTTAGATTCACAAGAGTATGCCACCACACCCACGCTTGAATTGCATTTTTTAAAATGAAGCAAGCTTTGGAAGAATGTACTCTGGACCTTAGCACTCTGCTGGGTCTGAGGCAGGAGAATCACAAGTTCAAGGCCAGTGTGGGCTACATAGAGAGACCTTGTTTTTAACAGAAAAGGGAAAGAGAATGCCTGATGGTAAATTAGAGACATTTTCCTGTCCACCTGCAAGATACAAACAATCACTTCCTTTTCCAGTAGCTTGCATGTCGGGGGTGTTAATTTCATTCTTCTGAGTCCTACCTTACTTTTCTGGATAATTTAGGCCCTTTAATTTGTGCTTAATGCTTGTGTGGGGGTGAGCATGCTTTGTTTCCAGAATCTCTTCCCTGTGGGATGTTGAGGTGTTAGCGCCAATTTTTTTTTTTCCACAGA
The DNA here is from genome assembly GCA_004027295.1 of Dolichotis patagonum. Lineage (NCBI taxonomy): Eukaryota > Metazoa > Chordata > Mammalia > Rodentia > Caviidae > Dolichotis > Dolichotis patagonum. Next base: position 79,201 of record PVJX010003777.1, read on the forward strand.
AGAATGAAGAGCAGGTTTAGTACTAAGGATTAACTCGGCAATGGCTGCTATACTCCCTGAAATCATTAGAGAAAAGGCAAAAATAAATCCATGTTAAGGAAAGGTATCATTGCTATTTTTATTATGGGGGGATTTGCTATTCAGAGAGCATATAACTCCTGAATAATTTTCTCTCTGGATTTGTGGTATTTTGATTTAAGAAAAATATATTTCTTTCATGAGTGTCCTTACATTTCTCACCTCAAAACTTTTGTATCTTGGTAGAGTATGAACTTTTAATGGGCTATTTAGTCTCTTCCTTTTATACTCAGTGATGGGTTCCGCCCTTGTGAAGCTCTACCAAGCTCAGCGTGGCGCCTGCCCAACATGGCGCTGGACCCTAGAGTGAAAGCATGTCCCTCCAGTGTTGACTTCCGTGTTCTTCCAAGCCGAAATTGAGCTTCCCGTTTTTTTGTGCGCACCAACATTCTCCCAATCAGCTGTCAGTACGTCATTCTGCCCACCCCTTCAAACTCCACCCACTGCCAAACTTAGTAAAAGCCCATTACTTATTGGTCTGCCTCAGAGGGATCTCGCCCTCTGGTACAACCAACCCTGTCATGCTTGCAATAAAGGCCTTTATTCCCTTTTCCCCTTTTCTGCTCTTGCTTCTCTACTGTGCCAAGGATAAACCTAACACTCAGTACCTAACTCAAAATCATTTGGAACTAATAACCATTTATTAAACCAAATTAAATCTAATATCTTGCCATTTTCCAATGCAATTAAGCACACGTCCATGTAAACACTTTCCTTTTCAACTAACTCCATCGAAATTTTGGCATTTTTGAGTTTTTTCTTCTCGAAATGTTAATTTTCAAGGTTCCATGGCCCTTGCACAGATCCTAGTGCTTTATCTGTGACTACAAAAGGAGCAGGGAGCCAGATTCTACCAGGGCAGGTTCCTCCTGCCCGTTTTCCCTGGCTGCTTTTCCTGCCACCAACTCCACCCCTGCACCTGACCAGTTCCCACCAACCCCACACCTGCACCAGACCAGTTCTGCAAAACTCTCCTCTGGTCCCCAAACCCACAAGGCCTGCTCCGCCCACTGCAGCCTCAGGCTTCCATCCTGGTAACAATTCACCGAGGAGCTGCTCTTAAGAGGCTTCTGCCCTTTTGCCTGGGGCAGGTGCCAGTAGGTGCACACAGGACTTCCAAACTGATGATCCCTAGGGCAAGTCTGAACTCGCACTGTGAGGAGGGAGTTTGTTCTCAGAGCATCTGTGAGAACATTCTGCCCAGCAGCCCGTGTGCGGATATCCACAAGGCTGGCACGTGGAAGTTCAGCTTGATGCTACAGGCTCTGAGGTCTTGTGGCAAAGGCGCAGCCCACACAACTGGCGCTTCCTCTGGCGGCTTGGAGAACTCAGACAATAATCCTCAAGCTCTGTTCTGCGGGACAGGGAGGGGATTGTGTCCTTGCCATCTGCTCTTTGTCACTCAGGAATTTGTCCTCCAAGGCTCCGGGCTGCTTGAGGGAGACACACAAAGGGTTGCTCCCTGTAACAGAAGTACTGGGACGGAGAGTTTTCTCTGGATTTCTGTGCAGTCAGGGATGAAATGAAAGGAAATAACTGGGTGAGCCTCCTACAGACCTTGTCTCCTATAGAATCCAAATACCATCAGCCTTTCTCTGACTGTAATTGCCCGGCATTCCAAACATCACTTTTTAAAGCAATACAGGCAAAAGCTGGGGCATGGTAGCTCATATTTGTCATCCTTGTTTTAAAAAAAGAAAAAAAAAAAGAATACTGAATGGTAAATAGCATTTTCTTGTCCACTTGCAAGATACAAACAAGCACTTTATTTTCCAGGAAGCTGAGATGGGAGGATGGTGAATCAGAGGCCAGCCTGGGCAACTTGGTGAGGTCTCCTCTCAAAAAAATTTTTTTAAAGGGAGGTGGTAGGAGTGGTGGTTCGGGGTGGTGGTGGGTGTTTTGAGAAGGCAGAGATGTGGTTTAATGGCAGAACAGTTACTTGGTACATGTGAGGCCCTGCATTTAATCCCTTGTATAGCAGGGGAAAAAACAAAAGACATAGATGAATACAACTAAAATGTCTGCCTTTTAGCATGTTCCCCAGGACATGGAATTGTATGGTTTCTGCTAATCCCTAAATTGGACCAAGAAAACCTTAGGGCATTTCTCAGTGTTTCAAGAAATGTGTTACTAATTCAAAGGTGCTAAAATTGGAAAGTTATTTACATAAAAATTATGTAACAATTGCTAAGAAATCTACTTACAATTTCAAAGTGTTTTCTTGCAGTAAGGATAGAGTTACTAACTGTTGTAGAGTAACTAACTGATGTAGCTCTGAAGGAGGACCCTCTGTTACAGGGGGGTGGGAAGCAGAAGGAATTGCTTTGCATGCCAGGCAAGCGCTCTACCTCTAAACTACATCCTGCTGATCCAGAGACAGGTCTGCTACTTGTCTTAAGACATCTCCCACTCTTTCTCTCTCAAGTCTTTCAATGCAAGGATACTCTCTTACTCTCTATTCAAAGAAAAACAATGGAACTGTGTATTTCCAGAAGAATATTGTCTACAAAATTCTAATCAAGATGATCAAAGTTTTCATTTTCTTAAGCTTTGGTAGGATTTTAAGTTAGCACTACCATCTTAGATCTTTTCCTCTGTAAGGTCATTGGAAAATTCATTTCCTATCCATTTCCTCTCTACTTACTGAAGCATGATGAACAGATTCCATAAGGTAATGTTAAACAAAACCCCAAATCCAGCCAAAGTAATATAAGGGGAATTATCAAGGAGGAAAGAGTGGTGTAGTTAACAAATATAAGTGGACCTGCTCATGCATTTTTAAAATAATTTTTTCCTTTGATATTAAAAAAAGAGGTAGAGTACAAAGGCAATCATTTGTATCATCATGCATCTAAAGCTTAGATTAATCCAAGTTAAAAAATAATTAACATGATCCGTTGAGAGCTTAATCAAGGCCAACCCTCTGTTTGGTCCCTGCAAATTTGTAACTAATTTACTGCTGCTAATACACTTTTGATGCCTAGCTGTGTAGATTGAACACAAAACCCTCAGTGCCCAACAAAAGGCTCTGATATTTTCTGGTGCTAAATTGACCTTTGTTGGTACTGTTAAAGCTCTAAACCTGCATTCCAGATGTATTTTCTTTGTGAAAATAAACAGTATATTTTTGTTGTTGTTATTTGGTTGAGGCATGAACATTTGATTTGAGTTTGGGGAGAAGGGAGAGGAATTACTATTGTTTACTTATTGTTTATTTATTACTTATGGTAGGGATAGAGCCCAGGGCCTACAATATGCTAAGCCAGTAGTCTCCCATGGAGCTACATTCCTAGATTGGTTTTTTTATTTTAAAAAAACATTTAGGCTATTAACTGACCCAACCTCCATTGCCTAAGCCACACTTTAACCTAAGAACTGAGGCAGTTTAGGTAACATCAAATTGAGCATTTCGAATTTACAAAGCACTTTTGCCTGTATTATCTCATGTAAACCTCACAACAAAAAAGAAATGCTACTGGTATCCTCCCTTTGACAGATAAGAAAACTGAGGCTGATAACATTTAATCAATTGTCCACAAGTGAGATGCAGGTTTAAAAACTGACCCTGTGCTTGGGTCCCAAGTTCTGTATTTCCTCACCACCCGACAGCTGCCACCTAAAATTGTAGCAGGATGACGTGGGGACCCGAGAATTAAGTGCAACGCTCTGGGCAGAGCCTTCCCTTAGTAAGTGATAAAAACCCACTCAGATCTCTTCCTTCCCAACCACTCACAGCTAAAATGTCAGGGAAAAGAAACACTTCCTACCTCTCTCCCTGCCGTTCTCCGCCCCCACCAGCACTCTTCTCTTCTACCCAGGCTGTCAGATTCTTGCAAAGCATTTGGGGCTCCTGTCAGGGAGGAGAAGGGAGCACTTGCCTAGTTCTCATGATGATGACAACGAAGCTGGTACATTAATTGTTGAGGGGGCAGAAGGGGTAAGTGTAATCACAAAGAACAGAAAATTCCCAGTTTACCTAAGGTTACAAAGACCTCCTCTAATTTGTTCTTAACCCTCTCTTCTCTCAGACCTGAAATCAACTATTAGAATTCAGTTGAAGACAGAAAGGTTCACGGCTCAGTTATTCATTCCGAGATAAAGATAATACATTATTGAAATATGAATAAACGAGAAAGCAACAGCCAAATAATTATAAAGGCATATATAGCTGACAACAACCAAAACCATGTGCAAACCAAGTTATAGCAGTAAAGGACCCACAAGTAAATAAATAGCCAGTTGGTTTGCATTGAGAACTTAACTTCTCTGTATCCAAAGATCCTTCTCTACTATACTGAGAAATTTATATGAGTAGAATTATAGAGCAACAATAAAATGACGCTGTCCTCACATGGTAGGTAGAAAAGCAACTTTTTCCAAATAGAGCTAAAGACACTTTGGAATAACCCAGAAGGCTTCATGGAGTCAGAGGGCCCTGGTCCCCCTGGGTTTGGCCACTGTAGGTGTCACACTGCAGAGCACAAGGACTTGGAATAACCAGTGTTATGGAAATATTACTTTTGTGAGAGCATACAGGGAAGTTTGGAGAAGAAAGATGCTTAGAAAGACCAGTGATGAGGACGTGCAAAGTCTGAGGAAATTTGCCAAGAATAGCTTCTAGGATTTTGGTTGATAAGATGGAATCCAGTGCTACTTATCATCAGGGAAGCTGGACTCCACAAGATTCAGATGCAGACTTCAGAGGCAAGGGGAATCATGTTTCAGCTGAATCAATCAAGAGAATTCAGTGAAGGGTTCTCAAGGGATTGTATAACTCCATGCTGTCTGAAGATGTTCTAGTGTTACCGGAGTGTCACTCCAATCCGTCCTAAAATATTCCAGTCTTCCTACAGTTATGACTACTACTTTCTGAAGATGTCCCAGGAAACTCTCACTGTTACCTTATTACTCTCTAAGGATGTCCCAGTCACAGATAGCCCCATCATTCTCTGAAGATGTTTCTGATCATACTCTTTGAGTAAAGCTCAGTTACATTGTGAGTTTGTTCTAGGCACCTCTGTGGTTCCAAGGATATACTTGCCAGGTGCCATTTCTAAATTCTTCATTTCTATTGCTACTACTGATCACGAAGTGTTTTTACTGGTACATCTCCATGACATCTAAAACTCCTCAGCTTTCTCTTAAAGAACATAAGCGCTTAACAGTAAAATTTCCAAGTAACTACTGAATATGAAAGAAAAAAATTTCTTCATTAGTGAGAACACAGAGAGTGAATCTCCCTTTATGGTCACATTAGCAGGAACCAGTGTCATCTTTGGTACTAGGCCAGTAAACGTTACTGAATAAATGAATGAACGAATACATGAATGGGCGATAGAGTTCTATTTCTTCAAACTTCAGAAAGATGCCATAGTCTTCACAGCAACCAAAAACAGTAGAAACAATTAAGAACATTTATTGCAGGGTTTGCTGTTTTTGTTTGATTTTGAGATTCTAAGGATCAAACCTAGGGAAGTCCTCACATATACTAGACAAGTTCTCTGTCACTAAACTACACCACCAGCTTCAGACTGGTGTTTTAGAAAATGCCCGCATCTGTCTGTAATTCCAGCACTCAGGGGACTGAGGCAGTAGGACTGCTGCAAGTTTAAGGCCAGCTTGGGCCACAAAGTGAGCTCAAGGCCAACCTGACCTGCATAGTGAGACTCTGTCTCAAAAAACAAATAAAGCAAAACAAAAACAAAAACAAAAAAGTCTACATCTGATTCCTTATAGATACTTTTGAATAATGTACAGCATTTGTGCATGTTAGCTAGTAGTCACAGCATAACTCATTTCAAATAGATTTTGTAAAAGAAAAATCAGAGTAGCAAATGTAACCCTTGATAAAATATACCTCATACATAATGTCCCATATTGTCTCTTTAAACAATGGCATAAAGTGTTTGTGATGCAGTCAAGAAGAACAAATTAACCCACTGAGCAAACTATTCTGTGTGTATGCAAAATAGTGAATGATACTTAATTCTATATCCATTTTAAAAAACTGACCTTGTGCTAGTGGTAAGGACTTTATTTTTAGCCAGAACATTACAGAATGACAAATGAGATTCCTGTATGAGAAAATTACTTCATGTAATTTAAGGAAAGTGAAATGTCAAAGGCTTTGGGTGGGATTTTGTTAGGGTCAGAGTTGTCGTTAAGGCTAATGGATATGAATCTGAGAAGACTGAGGCAACGTGAAGAACTCATTAGAGTGGTCAGTGTGTGGGGCTCTCATAATAAGTGAGGTGCTTGGTTGCTTTCTGATGCAGGAACTATCAAATGGTGTGTGGAATTATATGGAGCCATTTGCGTTGGTGCTGCCAATGCGTCTTGGTTACTTTTCTCACTGCTGAGACAAAATACTGGCTACTGGTTAGAGGAGGAAAGGTTTATTTTTGGGTCACAGTTTGTAGCCATACATACATAACTGGCTGGCTGCAAGGCAGGGTGACATGGAAGACAGGCATTACAGAGGAGAAACAGTTCAAGATGGGCAAAGGTAGCAAAGCAACAAAGTAGAGAAGAATCAAGTTCAAGCGAACACAGCGGCTTCTTTCTGTCCCTTTTATATTCTATCTACACTACAAGGCTTAAGATGGGTGTCAAACCAATTGGTGGACTGATTTAGTAATCACACATCCTTAATCTGTGCATCACATAATCTAGATCCAGCCACCTCTGCATAAGCCCCACTTATGACTGAATGAGGCTTTGGGGGGCAACTAGAGACAAGCTGTAATATAACCATTCGAATCTTCTTTTTAAGGAATCGCTGAATCACTCAGTCATTATTTATTCAGGAATGGTTCCCTGTGATGAAAAACTCTGAAATTCTAAATAAATTAGATCACAATCTAATTTTTATATACTAAATTAGATTTCAAAATAGTCAAACTAATGTAGAAGAGGGAGTAATACTGGAAAGAGCCAAAGTAAATAACACTCCCTTTTCCCAAATGGCTCAGGTTTGGATGAAATGGTTTTATTCTAAATATATTACTACTAGGATAACAGTTGATTTTCTAAGATACATACCATGCAAACGTATTGTTAGCTGATTCATAGATTCCATTGGTTCTAACCCATTGTACTCAATATCTCCTTTTTATAATAAATGTTTTGTAACATCTTACTGTCCTGAAATGAAATGCATAGATAACATGAAAAACTACATAACTTCAGCCCTCATTATATTGTGAGGTGTCTGGAGTAGTGAAATTTATGGGGACAGTAAGTACAATGGTGGCTTCCAGAAGCTTGGGGGAGGTGGGAATGGAGGGTTAGTGTATAATGGGCAGAGAGTTTCAGCTATGTAAGATAAAGAGTGCTCTGCGGAGAGGTGACAACATCGCCCAACAGTGTAAGAATACCTAGTGCTACTGGGTTGCACACTTAAAAATGGTTAAGATGATAAATAGTGACATACTTATTTTTCTACAGCTAAAAAATATCTTTTTAAAAAAATTTTTATTTAAAGAGAAAAAAAGCAATACAGAAAAAAGAGTAGAAATAATACAGAATTTCAAAAAAACATAAAGAAATCACTAGTTGATAAATTACATATTGTCTTCTTAGAAATAGTTGTTCATGTTACAAAATTAAGGCATACAAAGTGAGCAAACAGTGAGGCTGCAAACAGTTCTGTTCAACGATCCAACAAAAACCTGGTGATATGGTTATCAATCCCACACACTTAAACATACATGCAGTTATATCCTTTAGAGCACTTTCTTTTCCTCTTTTTGCTTTTTAAGTACATTATCTGTTTAGTTATATTATGTTTCAGCTTTCTCAGTACCTTACTGATCTGCTCTGTTGTTGTTACTTCCTTTTTAATCACCTTATATAATTCTGTTGTTTTGTTTTTGAGTTTCTCGTCATTCATGTCACATGGATCAGCCTGGTGGAGTTGGGAGTTTTTGGAGGCATTTTGTTACCTTATTGTCTCATGTTCTCTTGTTTTATTTTTGTTTAATTTTTATTAACTTGGAGGTAGTAATATACAACAAAACAGGATGGAAAAATATCTTGATTTTGCTGGTAATACCAGTTACTTGAGAGCTGAGGCAGGAGGATCATAAGTTTGAATAAAAAGGACTGGTGATGTAGCTTAGAGGTAGAGCACTTTCCTAGCAGGCCTGAGGTCCTGGATTCCACCCTCACTACAGCAGCTAGGTAGATAGATAGGACAAAATCTCACCATGATATTGCTCTACTAATACAAAAGAGAAATAAAAGAAAAGTTATTTATTTTGAAATAATACAATCAACAAAATGTTCATCTAGAAGAGGCGACAAGCTGGTTAGAAACTATGAGATCACCAAGCTTGTGAGAATCCCAGATAGGACGATACAGTGCACTTCCATGGCAATGCCACCATGCTCCAGATTTGCAAATGGCGTGCGACTTTTGGAAAGTTCTATATATAACAAGGGGTGGTTTTCTCTCCTTGTATGTGGCACTTACATTTTTGGAAGACTTAGCATATGTCAAATCTCACAAAACATACATTATATTTAGATGTAAAACAAGCTGAATTCATAGGTAAGCATAAGCAGATTCATCACCTACATACTGGGCTGCATTTGAAAGTCAGAAAAGATGCAGGAAAAGTCCTTGTTGTACAAGATTATTCTTACCACTGAGGCACATCTTGCAACCTCAGCTCCTGCCCACCAGATGCCATGAGCACCCCCTACAGTCACTGTGACACACAAAGTTACCCCCAATCCCTTCACGGTCTCTCAGAGCCACTGACAAGTGTTTAGTGCACTTTGTACGCTGACTCTAAGCACCTTCTCACTGATGTTTGTCAGATTTTTCATTCTACTATGATTGATTCCTGCTTCTTGAAGCTCACAGTTCTATTACCCTTATCCATCATAATTAATAAAAAAGAAAAAAGTTTTTAATGGTGTTTTCCAGTTAGCTGAAAACCAAATAATAGAGAATTTTAAACAAATGCGCTCTTCTGTCTCCTTTTAAAACATGTGAAACATTTAAATGATCCAAAGAGAAACCAGAGTCTACCTTTTTGTAAAGGGCAACCAATAAATCAGTAAATTAATCTTTGGTGTATTTTGCTTTGGGACTCCACAGTGATATTGTTCAATCAAGGAAGATTAACTCAAATTCAAACTAGGTCTCAATCAACATGCACGTTTACTGTGGCTTTGCACACACACACACACACACACACATACACACCACAATTCTCATGAGTGCAAGTGCTTTGGGGACAGCCCTTCTTCGTTTTTGACCTTCTCATTGTGCCTTCCAAGAAGGTTCATACACATAAAGCACTCAGTACACAGCTATTAAAATGAATTGAATTTGTGCATGTGAGATATTTATAGTAACTACTAATATTAAATTAATCAAGGCACCTTAGCGTCAATCCCTCCAGGTAGACAGAATTTTAATGTATTGGATTTCACTTTCAAGTATGTCATTGTCTCATAATAGAGAAAGACAAAGATGAGTTGGAGTGAAGATCAAAATTCTCTACGTAGGTTATCTCAGTGATTTCACTGGAGATCAAATGCAGTAACCTGAAATCTGCAGAGTAATTATGCTAGATCACCTCACGTCATCATTATTCTTTCCCAGGATAAAACTGTCTCTCCTGGGCTCTACAAGAAACAAGTTTGGCTAACACAAGCAACCTCCAATTACAGCGATATCTTTGCTGTGGAAAGAAAAAATAAACGTGTAATTAAATTTTGCAGGTGCAACAATCCTGCCATTACAAACCATGGAGGAAATCTGTGAAATTATCCTGAGCAATTTTCTCCAGTGTAATTTGGAAATTAGCCCACCTGCAGACATAAACCTACAGTTTCCTCTGCCGTTGTCTTATCACATTTATCTTGTCTTAAATGCTGATATTCCTGTTGCAAAGAGAAACAGGTTTAAACATTCAAATCTCTCCAACAGAGTAGAGTATTTCAGAAATTTGAATTCCAGGCCCACTGACTTTCACGCTGGCTTTAAAGACCATAAAAACTGACCGAAAGTACTGCAGGGCATAACTAACCTGCCAGCAAAGCATTGCCAAGCTGTGGCAACCCCGATACACGTGCAGACTTGCAAATGTTGAGTGCCTGCGTCCCTAGGAAGCATGTACCTTGTCTCCCAGGAACCTGGTGTAGTGTGACTGCCGACAATGCCCAGAAAAGGAGCCAGTTAACACCAGATACGGCGACTTCTTGGACAGAACCATTTTTAGCTTACTTCTCCATCTCTTCCTTGGAGCAGGCATAGGCAAAACAAAGGTACCACGTCAGAGATGGTGCGTTCTGTTTGGGACCTGTGGAAATGGCCCTCTCAGCCTCAGGCTTGCTATCTAGAAAAGGATAGTTTTTATTTGCTCAAGTGGTTTGGGATCTTCAAAGAAAAAAGGCTTGATTATTATTCAAATATTTGTACATCACTTAGGCTGCATTGGTCATACCTCATTATACTCTTCAAATTTCCCAGAGGGTTTGGATCACTCAGGAATTGCAGGATGTTATCTTTCCTTCCTCCCATAGGCCTCCCCGAAGCCTCGTTGGGTGCACTTATCTTTTGATTTTGGGAGCTTCTGAAACAGAGCCAGGACGGAACTCCTGTTGTCAGCTGTGGCATCTGGTGCTACCTTGCTGTTTTGACATGGCTTCCTTCATACAGATCCTTGTATGCTCCAGACACGTGGGCTATGCATACTTACAGAAAGAGATATCTGCATATGCTTTGACACCCATAGATCTACACTCTTTATGGACATCATTTCCAGGAAGCCTTCTAACACTACACCAGCCATCTCCGCAGAGGTCAGCATCTCTCCCCCCACCCTTTTTAATCTTTCTCCAGTATTCTGTGCTCACATCTATCAGTGCATTTATTACCACGTATCATAATTGCGTGTATTCTACCCACCATACCATTGCACTATGAATCCTTAAGATAAGAATTGCATTGTTGATCTTTGTTTCTCCTGCAATTGGTGCAATGTGTAACACATGATAGCAATTCAGTATGTGCTTGTGTGTAGCACGCACGTGTGTAGAACTGTATTAACATTTTAATATATTTTTGCTAGTCTCTTGATTACTTTAACATGCTCATTGTTATGAATTGCTTTTATACTTTCAAGAGTTATAGATGGACCTCCTAACCATTTGGAACAATTCAGAAGTTCTCAGAGAGGAAAGATGGAATCTTTTTCTATCCTTCCTCATGAATCCCACTTCCTTTTTCTAGACAAAAACACTGCCAAAGCCTTTTCTTTGCATTTTTAAACATCCTTTTAATATCAACAAATATTTTCAAAGTAATAAGGTTATTATGTTTTAAGTACTAATCTGTCTTGCTTTTTTCTACTTAAGATATAACACATCTTTGCTCTTTGTGTGTGAAAACATAAGACTATGTGCTCAGCTATTCATTAACCTACTTATGCATTCATTCTAAAAATGCATGTTACATTTGTTTTTTAAAAACAGAACAGGGAAGAATGCTGTAAAATGAAGAATAAAATTGCCTTGATCCACGGCCACTCTTTGCTCATCCCATACCAGAGATAAACGCTTGCCATCAGCCCTACTTTTCATACTTTTGGTGGTTATCATGGCTCTAAATTATTGATTTCTACCAATAAGATATAATCTATCAACTCCTCAGTAAGTTGAGAATTCAGTGCTTTTATTTCACCTCCTCCACACCCTCCCACATCCTTACTTTCTGTTGTTGTCTAGTCGTTTCGGTGGTTACATTAGTAACCTTACAGAAAGAACTGAAAATTCTCTCTGGGCCCGTGGACCTTAGCACTTCTGCTACCCCGCGTGTGCTGGGGGCCTAGCAGACATCATGCTCTGCCTCCAGCCTCGGGGCTTCTCTCAGCTGCACTGTCCCTCACTGTTGGGGTTATATTTACATTCAGTTTTCAGTTCTTCTATGCAATGATTTTAGCCTCAGTTGTTTGCTTCCAGGAAGTTTTTGAAGTTTCTTGTCTGCTAGTTATACCTGTCTTGTGGTTTAGCATTGGTACAAACCAATGCTTTTTGGGTATCTTTGTTATTATCTTGATGGGCTTTGGAGAATAATAGGGGTAAAGGTATGAATTTAGTTTGCTCTTTTAGACTCTCTCCTGCTTCTTTTGAATGTGATTTTTTTTTCCCAACAAATTCATGAACTTTTCTTAATTTTTTTTTTTTTTTGTACTGGGGATCGAACTCATGACCTTGTGCTTGCTAGGAAGGCACTGTGTTGCTGAGCTAAGTCCCCAGACCCCTTTCTTAATTCTAATAGGCCATAAGTACAATGGTATCTGTGAGTTGAATTGTGTTAGAAACAAAGATTTGAGGTCAGTTAAAGTTACCATTTGTATGTCATCACTGTCGGCTCAATATAGTTCTTCCTATTGACCAACTTTATCTTGCTTCTACATAACCAAAAACAGTGACTTTCATCTATATAAGTAAGGCTGTATTTTTGTTCTCTCATAAATTCTATTTATAAACTTTGATAGTACATTGATGTTTGTAAAAGACCTGAGCTGGCTTAAATGAAAATATATTTACAACGAAATCACAACTCTATCAAGGAACTGATTTTGCTCGTATCACAAACTTGGTGCTCCTTGTTCTCATGTCCTAGTCCTAAGTACAGTAAGTTGCTGGAAGAATTATTAAAACTTTCAGAGGGTACATCTTTTTTATTTAAAAAAAAGTCCTAGTAAAGTCCTGTGGTTGGTTAGCTTTGTTGAGCTCAATCACACCGACCTTGGCAATTTCTGTTGATTCTCTATTAAAGACTTCTGGGGTGTGGGCCATGGGCATATCATGGTTTTAATCATTTTTTTCCTCGTATGACTATGAAGGAGCCCTTGGAATGCCTGAGAAACTCCTTTTAATCATAACCTTTACGACTTCTCTTCCCTTTCTTAGTATGCCAATATTAAATGCACCAGGGAAACTTATTTCAATTACACTGGACGGCTTCCCCTACCAGTTCATCAAATTATACACACGCACTTCCGAGGAGGTTATCCAGCGTAATTCTTAGTTCTGGGGAGCAAGAACAGGGTGCCAATTACTTAAGAAGTGCTCATTAGGAATTAGAAAGCAAATATAATTACCACATGCCAATTGCCTAGGAAATAAGACTGTTTTCAACAAAGCCAGGCTTATTTTATGTGCCCCATATAGCTCCCACAGGATGTGTTCTTACCTGTCTCTCCCTCCCTCAAATACTAAACACATATAGAAGGTGAAGACTTAAGTAGGAAACATAATAGACTGAAAACTCCTTATTTATTTTACTCACATATTTCTAGCACCTAGCTGGGCTTATGGGGGATGCTCTAAACATACCTGTGGAATCCTTGTAATACCTACAGCAGAAAGGAAGTTAATTTTATGTAGTGTGAGCTTTTTTTGGTGGATGTGCTCTCACACACTCACACACAGGGCTTTAAAGGCTTGAATATGCTAAAATAATACATAAATTTACAAAAATTTTAGAGTTGAAAATTACCGATTAGCAACTTCTGTCACCCCAATTTCACAGTCGATAAAAACACAAACTGTTTCGTAGCTGTATGCCCTGTCTTCATGTGGTCATGCTATTCTAATAGGACTTAATTTTTTCCATGGTGGAAGAAAAATGTTGGTTGTAACTGCCGTATAGGCAAAGACCACATCAGACATTCCTTTTGTGTCTGCTCCAAACTTCTCCCATGTTAACCCCCCCCCAAGTTGTCTAAAAATGGCTCACAATCTTAGGAATCACTATTTTCCAGATGGCTATAGAGAAAACAGAAGTTGTAGATCTTTTCAATAACCGTCATCTACCACATTCGACCTGATTTAGGTAGCGTCAACTTAGGGTTTTTTGCACTGCTTACCCTCAGAGGCATCTTTACCGTTTTATAATTTAGTTGTGTCCTCTTAAAGTATAAATATTATGTACACATATATTTGGAAAAAAGTCTGAATTTTTGATCTATTAGATGGAAAAACAAAAGCAGTTTCTCACTGCCCGGTTTTCACATTTCTTTCCTTGTTCGTACATAGAAACCTTTAGTAATGAAGAAATGATCCAGAAATGGTCAAATCGGAGCCGGAGAGTCCTATTTGTCACCTAGCGGGGGTTTGTTTTTTCACTCAAGGTGGAAGGAGAAAACTGAGGCCATTTCTTCCGTGGTGACCCCCTCTCTTGGTGCTTAATTCTCAAGCTGAGGAAGGAAGTCCATCTTATCTTTTGAATCACAGAGGAAGCAGACAGGAATGAAGAAGCTATTTTTACCGTGTCTGCCAATACCCAGCCATGAAAATTCAGCCAACAGTCATCCTGCCTTCCAGAGCCTCTCTGAAGCAGTTAAGTTTCATTTTTAGTAACACTTTCCACTTTATGAGAGTTCAGGCTCCACCTGCCCTATGCCAAGTTCATTCATTTCATGAATGCCAAATTCATGAAATGTTTCATATTTTTAAGCCCAAATTTAAGCCCTATGCCAAGTGGGTGACCTGGGAAAAGAGGTGATTCACCTGCCAAGCCCTTTCCAGGCTCTGGGAATAATCATCGCATAGGGAAGACAAAGTTCCTTCCCTGATCCTTAGTAGAGGAGACCAGAAACACAGAGTGTAGCCTTAGGGGTCCACGCGCAGCGCAGCAAAGGCCTGCAGGGGTTAGGGAACTGCGAAGGGTGCGGAAGCACAGAGCGGTGGGCGGGGCAGTGGTGGGCGGGGTCTGCGTCGGGATTGGCGGGACCTGGAACGCCCTGCAGCTGGGGGGCGGGGCTGACGCCAAGTTGTACCTGGAGCCTTATCTCCCAATCGGATCCGCGCCCTGACCCGGACAGTGCGCGCTGGTGATGACCGGCGCTGCAAGGCCCAGACTGAGAGCGAGCCTGTGTTTGCTGCGGCACCTGCCTTAGAGTGGAGCCCCAGGCTGTGACTTACTGCTGTTGTTATCTCTGTCACTATTGCTGGGAGCTCCGCTGGCGTTGAGTTTGATTCCAAAAGAGGCCACTACCACAGCTCCATGCACAAGCAGGAGGCCACGCAGCGGCAGAACGGATGGAGCAGGGCCCTCGCTGGCCGCGGGCGGGCCCAGCCGGCTGTCTGCTGTCACAGGCACTCTGCTACGAGTGGGGGACCCTGACTTCTACATGGTTAATACACAAATAAACTTCAGAGTATTTTGCGACTCGATGATCATACAGAATTAAAATTTCAGTGTTAATAAATAAAGTTTTATTAGAACACAGCTGCATTCACTTTTAACACACGGTCTATGGCTGCTTTTGTGCGACAGAAGCTGAATTAGCCATAGGGCAGAGACGGTGTGGATTTATCTAAAATATTTATGATCTAGCTCTGTAGGAAAAGGCCTACTGACCCCTGCAAAGAGCATGTGCTGTGCTCAGTATGCACTGAAAAAAGAATACAGTACAGTCATGAAAAAAAAAATCTCTATATGGGCAGCGTCTGTGTTAAGTAAAATGAGTAGAAGCACTATGAACTCAATACATTTGAATGCTTTACATGTTCTGTAGGGCATCAGCTGCCAAGCACAGCCCTTGGCCTGTCAGGCCAAGCACCTAGGAGCTTCTGACCCAGGGTGCACTCTGACCAAATGCTTGTTGAATGGTGGAATGAATGAATAGCTCTAGCACAGCATCTAGGAAGCTGGGAAGAGAAGATCCACAAATGTCGCTATGTCTAAAATGCACACTGTGCATTCCAGCAGATGTATTGTAAACCTCAAATCTGCACCAAGAGCCCCTTCCTTCTTTCCTTCCTTCTCTCTCTCTCTCTCTGTCTCTGTCTCTCTCTCTCTCTCTCTCCTCAGTGCTAGGCATTGAACTCAGGACCTCGTACATGCTAGGCAAACTGTACCATTAAGTTATACCCCCAGCTCTCAAGAGCCTGTTTCTTAGTCAGCTCCCACAAATCATAAGTCCAAAAACCCTGCAGGAAAGTGGGCAAGGACATCAGCAAAAAACAACTGAAGATAGCTCCTCATGCGTATGAAAAGATGACCAAGTTTTCTCACAAGAGAAAAACAAATTAAACTAAATAGATGTTATTTTTCCCACCTCTCAACCAATGAGGGCACCCTGTACTAGTGAAATTGTAAATTAGCAAAACTTCCGAGAGAATGCAGTTTGGCAAAATCTAACCAATATGTAACATGCAAGCACCTTGCATCTTAGTGATTCTAATTCTAAAAAGTTATCTTGTATAAGCATTCACATTTCAAATGAAACAACGACATGATCACTTATTTATCATTCTAAAATACTGGAAATAACTAAAATGCTAATCCACTAGAGAAAAAATTAATGTGCAACCTACAAAATACCACACAGCCTTTGGAAACAATGAAGCAAGTAGAGATGTAAAATGATTTTCAAATTTTATTAAGTGAAAAAAATGGATAATAAACGTGTACAATGATACCATTTGTTTAAAAAGAAAAGAAAAGAAAAAAATTCATACGGGATTCCTTACAGAGATTGCGTTAGAAAACTGCAGAGATAATTACAGGGATAATTGCCTTTACAAAGCAAAACTACTTGGCAGGAAACAGGCAGAAAGGAGGTGTCACTTTTACTTCCTACTTTTGACTCTTTTATATCATATTTAACCAAAATGGTTAACACTGAAATAAGAATTTTGTACTTGCTTGGGCAGCACAGATATTAGAATTGGAACAATACATAGAAGATTAAAATGACCTTTTCATGAAAATGACATGAAAATTCATGAAATGTTTCACATTTTTAAGCCCAAAGCCTATACAAGGAAAGAAATTATAAAGTTCAGAGAAGTTAACACGAGACTAAGAAAACAATACAAAGAATTAATGAATCAGAGTTTGTTCTTTGAAAGAATAAAATTGATAAACCCCTAGAAAATCTTATCAAAAAAGTAAAGAAAAAAGTCAAATTCATGCAATATGGAATGATATGAGTGAAATCACTCAAGATCCTGTGGAAATTTAGAAGATCCTCAATAGCCACTTCAAAAATCTTTACTCAGATAGAATGGAACACAGAAGAAATGGGCAGATTCCTAGGAACGTATGAATTGCCAAAGTTGAATTAAGAAAATATAAAAATTCTGAATAACCAAATATCAGTTAATGAAATTGAAAATGCAATTAAAAACTTACCAACAAAGAAAAGTCCAGGTCCTGATGAATTCACGGCTGAATTCTACAAGAAATTTAGAGAAAATTTAACGACAATACTCTTCAAAGTCTTTAATGAAATTGAAAGGGAAGCAAGATTCTCTAATTCATTCCTGGAAGCAAGTATTACCCTGATAACAAAACCAGAGAAAAATCCAACCAAAAAAGAGAACTATAGGCCAATTTCCCAAATGAACATAAATGCAAAATGCCTCAGTAACATACTAGCAAACAGGATGCAGCAAATCACCAAGAAGATTATACACCATGACCAAGTATAATTCATCACAGGAATGCAGGGATGGTTCATCACATGCAAATCAATAAATGTAACACAACATATTAACACAGCCAAAGACAAAAATCACATGATCATCTTAGTAGATGCAGAAAAAGCTTTTGATAAAATCTAACACTCATTCATGATAAAAACCCTACAGAAAATCAGAATGGATGGTCTTAATCTCAATCTGATAAAAGCCATCTATGATAAACCAATAGCCAGCATTATACTAAATGGGCAAAAACTGAAGTCTTTCAATCTAAAATCAGAAACAAGACAAAGTATCCACTATCACCATTCCTATTCAATATAGTTCTGTAATCATTATCCAGAGCATTTGGACAAGAGAGAGAAATAAAAGGAATAAGGGTAGGAAAAGTAGAAGTTAAATTATCACTACTTGCAGATTACATGATACTCTATATCAAAGACCCCCAAAACTCCACCAAGTCTTCCAGAATTAATGAGCAAGTTCAATACTCCAGATAGATACAAAGTCAACACTCAAAAATCAGTAGCATTCCTGTACACAAAGAACAAATTCACTGAGAGAGAAATTATGGAAACAATGCCGTTCACAATAGCATAAAAAAATGAAATACTTAGGAATCAATCTAAAAAAAGAAGTGAGAGGTCTATACACTGAAAATTACAGTGCTCTAAAAAAGAATATTGAAGAAAATATCAGAAAATAGAAAGATATCCCTTGCTCATAGATAGGAAGAACCAACATGGTGAAAATGGCCATACTTCCAAAACTGTTATACACATTTAATGCAGTGCCAATCAAAATACCATTAGCATACCTCACAAATCTAGAGAAAACATTCCGATAATTCATTTGAAACTGGAAGAGTCCTAGAACAACAAAGGCAATGTTAGGCAACAATGACAAGGCAGGAGGCATCACAATCCCTGACTTGAAATTATACTACAAAGCTACTGTGATAAAATCAGCATGGAACTGGCAAAAACAAAACAAAACAAAACAAAACAGACCTAAGGGTCAGTGAAACAGATTAGATTATACAGACATGATTACAAACACAACCATCTTATCTTTGACAAACTGGCCAAACACGTTCACTGGAAGAAAGATAGCCTCTTCAATAAATGGTGCTGGAAAAACTGGCTTTCCACATGCTGAGTACTAAAATGAGACACATGTCTATCACTATGCACTAAACTAAAGTCAAAATGGAACAAAGATCTAGATATTAAAACAGAAACACTAAATCTACTGGAAGAGAAAATAGGTAAAAATATTAAAGATATACAGGTAGGCAGAAAGTTTGTGAACAAAAAGCAAACTGCACAGGAAGTACCTCAAAAAATCAACAACTGGCATTTCACCTTACTACAAAATTTTTTCTACATCAAAAGAAATCATCAACAGAGTGAAAAGAAAACCCACAGAGTATGAAAAAATTTTATCCAACTGTACCTCAGACAACGGACTTTTGTCTAGAATATAATAAAAATGAAAAAACTGAAAGAGTAATAAGATCCAAAATATACAATAGATGTTGTAATAATGAAAGGGAAAGAAAGTTCTCAAAAGGAAAGAACAACTGGGATGGGGAAAGGATAAAAGGAAGACAGGAAAAGATTATATGTACACAGATATATATATATATATGTAGGTATATGTATGCAAGATAGATAACTATACTACTAATCTCTTTTAGTTCATCAAAAAGAACAGTTTTGCTGTCATTGTTTGAGTGTTTGATCATTTTTATGCCTAGATCTTGTAACCTGAACAACTACTTCTAAGATAACAATATGCAATAGATTAACCAGTGTTATTTTCCTACTATTTTTTAAAAATTCTGTATCATGGGCCGAGCATTTAGCTCAGTGGTATAAGTGCCTGCCCAGCAAACGCAAGGTCCTGAGTTTGATCTCTGGTACCAACAAAAAAAAAATCTGGAACATTTCTATCCTTTTTTTCTGTTTTGCCTTTTAAAATATAATAAAATAATAACAAAAAGAATTGAAAAATATCAGACCCCCCCAAATTCAAAGACCCAGTCCAAAAATGGGCATTTGAGATGAATATACATGTCTCAAATGAAGAAATGCAAATGGAAAATAAATATATGAAAAATTGTTCAACATCATTAGCCATTCAAGAAATAAAAATTAAAACAACACTGAGATTCCATCTTACTCCAGAAAGAATGACTATCATCAAGAAATCAACCAATAACAAATGCTTGAAGAGCTGTGAGGAAAAATGAACACTTTTCCACAGTTGGTGGGAATGTAGACTGGTTCAACTGCAGTGGAAATCAATGTGAGATTCCTAAAAAAAATAGGATTAGAAGTCCCATTCAATCCAGCTACACCCCTTATGGGTATTTTCCCAGAAGAATTAAAAACATCAGTACAATTTGTAATATCTAAATGTTGGAAACAACCCAAATACCCATCAACCAAGGAATGGATAAAAAGGATATATTTCTACACAATGGAGTATTACTCAGCTGTGAAGAAGGATAAACTCAAGGCTTTTATAGGTAAATGGACGCTACTAGAGACTATACTCATAGATGAAACAAATTAGATATGCATGTGTAAAAATCATTGTATTGTCTTCTTACCATAAGAAATTGAAAGGGTAAATAAGATCTAAAATATACTATCAATATTGTCAAAGGGATAGAAACTGCTCAAAAGGAAAAACAACTAGGATGAGGGAAAAGAGAAAAGAAGGGAGGGAAAAGAATATATATATATGTATATATATATACAAACACATATATATGTAATAATTATACTACTAATAATTATACTGCTGATTTCTGTTAGTTCATTGAAAAGAATGCTTTGTAGTTATATTGTTTGACAATTTTGCATAGCTGTATTTTATAATCTGAGCAACTACTTTGAAGATAACAATATACAATAAACATTGTTAATTCCCTATTATCTTGTTCTGAAATTCCATATCATTGTTTTTTATTGTTTTTCTCTCCTTAAAATAAAAAAAGAAAGAAGAATTTTGTAAGTTTAATTTTGGAAACAATGTTGAGTACATAATAAAAACCTGAGAATATATACAGATCAGTAATGTGACAAGGAATTTTCCCTTTGGAGAGTAAGGTCTGAACTGACCCACATCCCCAACCTTTTTTGTTTTAATTTTATTTTTGGTATTGAGACAGGGTCCTGATGAGTTGCACAGGTTGTGGTCTTTCTGCTTCAGCCTTCCAGAGTGCTGGGGTTACAGGTGTGTGTTACCATATTTGACTGGAATTTTTGCTTTTAATATCAGGTAGATAGCAAGAAAAATGAATAAATATAAGAGACTGAAAGTAAACATGGGCTTTTACTTGGAGATACAGGTAATAGGATGATCTGTGACAGCTACTAAAACTAAGTCACCTAACAATGTATAATCTGGCCTTTGGTGTGACTTCTTGCAAATATCTACTGTCTATTTTATGCTAGAGAAACTCAAAAGTGCTTGACCATAAACAAGTTCTATTAAAATGCATAAAAGATTCTCTCACCTGATCCCATTGGCATGTAAATCTTTAGCACAAACTTCAACGAAGTCACTCATTAGTTATTTGTTATCATTTTCCTTATATGACATTTTCTTAATGACTGTTTTAGGAAATTTAAAGATATCCTTTTTGTTTAAGAAAAACAATTGGATTTCATCTGTCAAAACACAAAATCAGCTCCTAAGGAGTATGGGGAAATATGACAGTGTCAGTGATGGTAGCTATTTCCTTAATGCTCGAAACAGACGCCCAAGTGTCTTTTCAATGACTGCCTTGGTTTACTTCTATTTTGAGTTTAGCCTGATGTTTTACATCATCAAGTTAACATGATTCCAAAGTTCAAGATACAAGATGTAGCTCAATAGCAGAGCATTTGCATAGCATGAGGGAGGCCCTGGGTTATTCTATTCCTAGTGAAACACACATACATACATACACACACACACACACACACACCCAAAATCCTACAGCATGGCTTCTATTTGTATTTTCTAGAAGCCAGTTGGGGGTGGAGCACCAGGATTAAGAGGTCTGTGCAGCTCGGGCGTGAGAGCTCTTGTGCCCATGGATTGTACTGCATTATCCTCAGCACACATCTCTTGGGTGAATCTACTTATGTCGTGCAGTAAGGTAGCTGTTTGCCTTGAGACATAGCCAGTGCTACAGATTGTGATGCAGTGGAAATGTAAAATATGTCCTGGATTTTGAAGATGGGTACAAGAAAAAACACTAAGTATATTATTACTAATGTCTTATGTTGATAATATGTCAATTTTTTATACAACAGGTTAAACAATATATTAGAAAAATTAATCTGTCTCTTTTTGTTTTCTTACGTGTGTGTTTTATGTATTAAAATGACTAGTCCCCTTGTAGCTACCTTCCCCAAGGAGTTGAAGACCTCATATTACAGTGATACATGCATACCCACGTTGATGGTGGCACAACTCCTAATAGCTAAATCTTGGAAGTGGTCTGTATGTCCATCAAGAGATGAGTGGATAAAGAAAATGTGGTACTCACACACAACAGAGTACTAGTCTGCCATAAAGAAGGATAAATCTGAATTATTTGTAGGCAAATGGGTGGATCTGGAAGCCATAGTGTTCAGTGAAATGAAGCAGACCCACAAGGTTAAATATCACATGGTTTCTTTTAGATGAGACATCCCACCTATAAATCCTTTAAGAATCAAAATAGAAGATAGATAACAGAACACAGAGAAATAGATCCTTTGCAAATGGGAAGGGGGCCAAGAGATGGAGAGAAAGAGAAGGAAGGGAGGGGAAGAGGAAATAAAAAGAATTGAGATGTGTCATAATCATGTATCAACCCTCCAAGTTGAATATACTCATGTACTGCAAACATGTACTAATAAAGTTTTTTTAAAAAGAAAATTTAAAACTGCATAGATGGCTGGCATTATATTTCTAACAGGTTACTCCACATCAGCACATTCCATCATTGAGTCAGGAGATTACTGGGAGTCAGGTGCTGAGCTGGTCCAGGAGGGGCCATGACAGCACAGTCCCTGCCTTTAAGGAGTGCTGGTTTTGGTAAGAGAGGAAGACAGGGCGTGTGACAGGTAGGCTCAGGTATTGTGAGCTCACGCAGGAGAGCTCTGGCCCAGCCTGGGTGGGTGGGGTGTGGGGGCAGCTGCAGAGGGAGGATTCCCAGGTGACGTGAAGTAGGAGGCGAGTGCTGAAAACAGGCAGGAGTTAGCTGACCAGGAGAGAAATGAACACGAGGGCAAGGTGTTGTAGGTCTGGGAAGCCACATCACATGCACAGAGGTGGGAGGCATTGCTGGGTACAGAGGCACATGCCTGCAGTCTCAGCTACCCAGGAGGCTGCGGGGAAAGGGTCAGGAGTTGGAGGTCAGGCTGGGCTATTTAGTGAGACCCCTTATCTCTAAATAAATGAATAAATAAATAAATAAGTAAATAAGGGTGGGGGTAGGGAGGGCGGCAGAGAGAAGATTTGGCTGGAGTTTGGAAGTGGGAGGAAGGCAGTGTCAGGTAGGTCATCTTCTGCTTCTTACCCTGGGTGACATCCCATGAATATTTTTCCGGTCGTTGATACCAGGGCTTGTATTGCCTTTCAAAAAGAAGGAGAAAACCCAAATAGAGCAGGCATCCTGCCTGCCTCCCCAAACTGTACGGTCCAAACTGAGGTCTGTTGGAAAGGTTCCTGTCAAGCACTGGAAGACTTCTGGTATCCAGTGCTTCTGAGCAAATCTATTTTCAAATATGGTAAGATCACTTTCCATATTGATAATTTACTTAGTGCCTAACACTACTATTCACTTAGAATTCTTTACCTATACAAAGAATGCATGTGGTTAAAAACTGAAGTGAGAGGCTTTTGCTGGGCTATTTAATGAGTGACCTTCAGCAGGGTAATTAACATGCTGGGCCTCTGTTCATTTTTTAATGAGAGGTTTCAACTCAATGATCTTTAGTTTTCTCTGAGCTTCAACTTTCACCAAGTCTAGCAAATGGTATGCACACTAACAAAGAATCATCTAACTGGGAAAAGTCCAGGTACAATGGCAAGAAGACAAAAATGAGATTTCATACAGTTTAATGGTTCAAGTCAGAGAACTAATGACATATTTTGCAACTATTCTTCAAAGTGTCATATTTTATTAAATTATGCTCTTTGGTGCATCTGATATGTTTAGGCAAAATTGGCAAAATGAGAGCAATGAGCACTCCTTGGACAGATTATTCTTAATAATAATTTTTAAATCTATCAAATATGAAGGGGTGTAGTTAAACCTTTAAAAATATCATATTATAATGGCAGCATTTTATAAAAGTATTCAATAAGCAAGTGCAATTGGTTCAGTTTTGACTCAGTAGATTTTCCGATAGCTTTGAGGCCTTTTCTAAACCAATTCTACTCTCAATGGCCATCATGGACCTCTGATGTGTGTGGAATGTTCTAAATTCCACTGAGAAATACACAGCGTGCTATGCTGGGGAACCTTAGAACTACAAAGCAAAGTGTGACTCAAAAGTGTTTGGCTTCAACATGCTCACTGGAAGAATGACAGTCTCTTTAACAAATGGTGCTGGAAAAATTGGCTGTCCATATGCAGAAGACTAAAACTAGACCCATGTTTATCACCATACACTAAAATCTAAATGGATTAAAGATCTAAATATTAAAACAGAAACACTAAAACTGCTGGAAGACAAAGTAGGTAAAAACTTCAAAGATATAGGGGTAGGAAGAGAATTCATGAACAAGAACCAAACTACATGGGAAGTACTTCCCAGAATCAATAACTGGGACCACATCTTATTAAAGAGTTTCTGCATGTCAAAAGAGATTTCCAGCAGAGTGAAAAGAAAACCCACAAATTGGGAAAAAATCTTCATGGACAGCGCCTCAGACAAAGGACTTCTGTCTAGAACTTATAAAGAATTAAAAAAAATCAGACCCTCGAAATTCAAA